>LPNX010284414.1:585037-748315 GCA_001517045.1 Pseudotsuga menziesii | reverse complement strand
GAGACTCTCGGATGTGTGATCCCAAGAGTCATCGTAGATGTATAAATAAAGGCACTCTATGGAGAAATAATAAGAATTCGGGAGTTATTTCACCTAACAGTATGAAACAATGAGATCTTGTGCAAATGACCATCTCTAGAGAGAGCTTGTCAACACATCCATTTCCTCAATGTTTCTACAAAACAAAAAACTGAAAATAGAAGTGGAAAAGTAAAGATACAGTAAACTGATGATGGTGTCGTGATTCAGCAGTGAACATTGTTGAGCGTCAAGCCACTCACAAATGCTCAATTTCTTTAAAGTCATGAATGAGCCAATAGGGCAAATGGACTGATCGAGCCGGTGCAAATCTTGATGGAAGACTACCCTTCCTGGTAGCTTAGCCAAATTAATTTGCTTACACTCAATGGTTTCCTCCTTGAACTTTCAGGGGTCTTTCAAAATCAAATTTTGGTCTAGGAGAAAATTTGGGGTTATGTTGATAGAAGAATAGGCCACAATTTAACTGAAATTTGGGACAACGGTAAGTTTCGAGACATTTTTTACCTAAGATTACCTCTTAATGCTTTTTATCAAACACCATAAATACAAAGGGAAATTCCTTAATTTGAAATTAACTCCAATGCGTGGAAGTTATTGTTGTTTCCATTGACATTTTTCCATTATCGATGATTCCAATGAAAAAATACTTATTTCCATCTACATTATTTTGAATATCTTAAACTACAATTTTCACTAAGAAGGAATTAAGAAATTAATGCAAGAATAAATACATTTTAATCCTTGAAAATTTTCTATCAATATAGGAATTATTATATTACATCTTACAATAAACAAAAATTGAATCCCTCAAAAAAGAATTTGCAAAAATTAATAGTGGAATTAATACATGATACATTGAAAAAATGAATGATTCATGCTGATTTAAAATAAATGTACATTGGGCAATTTTGAACTAAAATATTATTTTAGTTCAACTGATATTACTCTTTACACTGGAAAATGTACTCTCTGATGTCTCTGCGTTGCCCCTTCCAAGGAGCCAAAGCTAGAGAGACATCAAAAGTCCTCCACTAATAAAATATCAAATAAAAATATTAATTTAATAAAAATTTAATAAAAATTATGCAAGTACTATGTTAAACTTTATAGTTGTGAAAATATTTGATTGTATGGATAATGTAATGTAGTGGACTCACTGAATTCCTTCCACACAATTTCGATCAAATGAGTTCCAAAAATATATTTCTGGGGCAGATGGCCGACTGCTGCCATGGCTTGTGGACTAATATAACATTATTGAATAATATTAATATCCCACAATTAAAAACAAGTGTGATTAGCAGAAATGTTGTTAAGTACCTCCCTCTTGAGAGAGAGAATTTGTCGTTTGAAGGAGAGAATTTGTCTTAAGAGGAAAACGTAAACTAAGTGAATTAGTATTTTGCAAAGAACTTTTTCAACGAACTTGTTGAAATGAAAAAAGTACTTAAATCTTTTAACATAAAGTACTATTGGAGCAACTATTGCTAGCTATCTATCCTTATAAAAATAAACATTAAATACAAATTAAATAAAATTACAATCTTCATAACAATATAGAGAAGAAATTTGTAATAGCAAAAATGTATGAAGAACTTTATAAAACCAACTTTGTAGTGTTTCAAGTAAACTTTGACAAATAAACATTAAAATTAAAATTAAATGAAATTACCATATTGATGACCATAAACAAAAAACTTTGTAAAGTTGCATAGAATTTATGAGGCTTGACTATTTTTCATGATTAATTTGATTGTTGGACCAAAATAATTTTCTATTATGTCAAAGTTAATGTCTACTACACCAAAATTGCAACAATTTGATTGATATCCAAGAAAAAACATAAAATACATTGAAGCAAACATTTCCGTATATTACATTGACTTGAACTATGAACTTTTATTGACTAAAGATAACATCAAAGGTTATAAACAACTTATAAACTTAACAGTATGTAGTGGCAAGCAAAATAGCATATGTTCTTGAGAGGTAATCACAATCTCTAACAAGCAAAATGGCGAATGTTTGTAATAGGTAAGCACAATGACTGAAAAGAAAAAATAATAGATATACTTCTATTTGAGACTCGATTATGATGTCTTTTACTTTTCTTTGTCCCGCTGCTTTGATAACCCATATTTCAAAAAAAACTGTAGTTGCGATAACCCAGATTTCCAAAAAACTACAAAGAAGTTGAAAAAAAAGTATAAATATAGATTCAATGTTTCTGAAAACTGAAATTCTAATGAATTCCCAGTCTTTCAAGAAACTTCAAAGAACTTGAAGAAAACAATAATTATAAACATAGGTTATTATATACATACATACACGTTTCATCTAATCTTTGTATAATGTTCTATGAGCTATGTTGTCTTTATATCAAGAACTATGTTTTCATATTTGAGTGTGAACTTCCCATCAATAAAAAAAAGTCAGGTAAGAAATAGATAACAGTTGATTTGTCCCTTAGATAATCTTCATATGACAATGCAATAAGATTTTGTAGTACTTTTTTCAAGTTTCCATCTTTCAATGTGCAAGATACCTTTGTATTTTTTGTGGTAATCATGGTACAATTTATCCAATGTAGATAGTTGACACAATGCACCATTGTGCTCTGTATTATTCCAAAGTTCTCTATAGCTAAATTGCATTTCAAACATGTCTGCTGAAAAAGATTAGAACATATGTTTGCCACATGCAATGTTCTTTGGACCTATTTGACATTATTCAGTGTTACTTGTTAGTCCAAATGTATCTATGAGAGATATGCTTGATGTAATGTGTTTTTGTGTGCTTCTAGTGTCTTACCTCATTTGTGGACTTCAACAATATTGTTACATCATTTAATGGCTTATGTGCCTTCAATGGTGTGATAAAGGTTGATTGCCTTGTATGTAGTCTACCTGGTTGTGCATCTTTAAGTCTAACAATTAGAGAGAAGTATGGTGCAAATTTTGAAAATAGTTGTACCTTCCATTTGAAAAGAAACATGTATTAAAATTCTTTGACTATTATTTATACTAGGGAAAAAAATAAGATTTTGCAAATATGCATGAATGGAGATAGTCTTAGAGTGGCTTTTTCATTTTATGAGCTTCCATCTTTGATTTCAAGCAAATGTTGTGTACCTAATGTCTTTGTGTTACAACTGCAGCAATTGTTCCGAGTGTATATACTCCTATCTTGTTACTACAAAATGCAACAAAAACAACATGCCTCTTTTGTTTTTGAAGAATACCATATATAAGTGTATATAGAAATTTTCCAAAATATATAAATCAATAACCTATAATCTTTAAATATTTGGTGAAGTAAAATATTTAATTTTAAAAATTCAAATTTTAAGTTTTAAATTAAAAATACATAAAATCCTTAAATAAATTTGAACTTAATAATAAAATTAAAATTAAAAGTTTTTAATATTAAAATGATAAATGAATTTAAACTTTGTAATAAATTATTTATATTAAATTAGTTTAGGTTTTTATAATAAAATTTAAAAGTTTTTAATACACTAAATAAAACCTTTAAATAAATTTGAACTTTATAATAAAATTAAAATAATTTTTTTTAATATTTAAAAGATAAATTAATTTAAATTTTGTAATAAAATATTTATATTAAATTTCTTTTATTTAAATGATAAATTAATTTAAACTTTGTAATAAAATATTTATATTTAATTAATTTAAGCTTTATAATAGAATTTAAAAGTTTTCAATATATTAAACAAAATGTTTTAATATTCAAAAGGTAAAAATAAATAAAAAAAACTTTAAATAAATTTAAACTTTATTATTTATAACAAAGTTTAAAACAAATTTATAAGTTTTTAACACACTAAACAAAACAAAATAAATGTTTTAATATTCAAAAGTTCTAACTAAATAAAAGATTTTAGTTTTGCATTTTTTAAACATTAAAAAACCTTTTTAATAAAACTTTGTAAAACATATAAAAACGAGTTTAAAAAAAAAAGACTGGACGCACTAGAGATGGATAATACAAAAGGTCTAAAAATGAATATAAGATCTAAAAAACATGCTTTGTGAAATCCTTTTTATTATTATTGGAGATTTTTTAAATCTTATTGAAATTTATTGAAATTTTTAATAGAAATTTTTATTTTAAAATCTAAATTAAAATTTTAAATTTTTATAAAGAAATGATATAAACTTTCACTTTATAATTGTAATTAAATTTTAAATTATTAAAAAGAGATGATAATGTATAGTTAACAAATTTTTGGAAATAACAAACGTTGTCATATTTCTCGACATAGGTAACTCTTTAATAAAACATCATTAAACAAAAAAAAATCATTACAAAAAATATTGAAATTGATAAAGAATAATAAATTATAATTATAATTTATAATTAATAAATTATTTATAAATAATTACAATAAATTACATTCTTTGATGATATTTTATATTTATTAATTAATCATAAAAATGAAAAGTTATATTTATTATTATTAGTAGATAATATTTATTTATATACTTTTTATTTATCAAAGTGCTTTCTCTTTAAACAAAAAAAATGGTCCTTTTATGAAAAAATCATGTTTTTGTTTTTGTTTTGGCTTGTAATATTTTATCATAATTCTTTCTAATGGAAGGGATAATTGTTAAACACATACGATGCCATCAACTATGATGTTGTAAGCAAAACTATTGTAAGCAAAACTATTGCATTGTGAAATGATATACCATTTTAATTCAATAACTTTCTTTTGAAATATTATGATTGTAATTTAGTTTTGTATATTGATTTTATTTTTAGTTAATTAATTGAATAAAAAAGTAATTATTATAATTCAACAACTTTCTTTTGAAATATTATGATTGTAATTTAGTTTTCTATATTGATTTTATTTTTAGTTAATTAATTGAATAAAAAATAATTATTATAATTTGGATGAAAATGAGCATTTTGAGTGTCTAATTTTAAACATACATGTTTGTATATTTTTAGTGATTTGTTGATTGATAACATTTCAATATAAACATCTTTATGATTTTTTTTTAAGGTTGATTGATTTGGTATTGGATTCCTTTATCCATAGTTTGGATTTTTATATCTAATAGTTCTAATTCTATAGCAATAATCATTATTACTTTAAATTTTTAATTATAATTTTTTTGTTTTTATTATTTAACTTCTTAATTCTTGCAATCAAGCTTTGGACATGATTTTTATTGCATTAAGTTCCAACATCTTTGTTAGTTACAACTTTGTCAATTTTTCTTAAATATTCCATATCGTTCGTAATGCCTTCTAATATTGTATATGATCACTTGGAAGGTGTATGATGAGAATTCTTATTTGTCTTCTGCTTCTCAATTTTTTGCTAATCTTAAAAAGATTAAAAATGTATTTATATGTTGGTCTGTTAAAAGGAAAGAACAGGATACTAAAGATTTAGTAGAGATTGAGATTTTATTAGAGAACGCATGTACCAAATTAGGTTTTGGTTATTCTACTGATGATGATAAGGCTTCTCTGTATGTGTTGGAATCTAGAAGGAGAAAGATATTATTGGATAGAGAAAATGAAGCCAGACAAAAGAGCAAGGCTATCTGGTTATTATGTGGTGATGATAATACTCCATTCTTCCATAAATTTGCTAATCATAGAAAATTTATTAATTCTATATGGAAGATAGTAGACGATAGGGGTAATATTGCTAAGGGATTTGAGTCTATTGCTGGGGCGGGTGTTCAACACTTTGAAACTTTGTTTAAAGCAGATGACAATCTACATTGCCTGAGATTTTGGAAATTGCTGACAAATATTCTTCTGATATTTCTGAAGTTGAAAATTTAGAACTTATGATTCTTGTTACACTAGTGGAAATACAGTCTATTTTGTCAGCAAGTAAAAATGATAAGAGTCCTAGACTTGATGGGATCCCAGTGGAAGTTTATAGGGTACTTTTTGATGTTTTGGGAAGTGATTTGTTAAGAGTTATTGAAGACTCGAGACTGAGTGGGAAAATACCTGTTGTTTTTAGTTCTACTTTTATTGCATTGATCTCCAAGACTGATTCTCCTAAGTCATTTGATGACTTCAGACCAATATATTTATGTAATTTTATATATAAGATCATTGGTAAAATCATTTCTACTCGTATTAGAAAGATTTTGGGGAGATTAATATCTAAAGAACAGTTTGGGTTCTTTCCTAGAAGACAGATACACGAAGCTGTTGGAATTATTCAAGAAGGTTTACATTCTATTCATTGTAAGGGTATGAAATCGGTGGTGCTCAAAATTGACTTATCTAAGGCATATCACTGTGTAAATTGGACATATTTACGGGTAATTATGTCTAAAATGGGTTTTTCAGTACCCTTTATTACTTGGGTGATGAGCAACATTACTTCAGTTTCTTTTGTTGTACTTATTAATGGGGTGGCTTCAACTTTTTTTAGATCTAGCTGGGGGCATAGACAAGGATGCCCTTTGGCTCCTTTACTTTTTCTTATTGTGGTAGAAGGCTCGAGCAGGTATATCCTTACAACTCAAAATGGTGGGGTTTTTCAGGGTGTTTGTGCCAGAAATTATTTCTAAGGCTAGAGAAACAAGCTAACACACACTCAAATATAAAACTCAATAAAATCAAGGTTTAGGGTTTCTGCAATGTGTTTTTTGGTTGTGAACTTTGAGAACAGTCAGGGAATACATTCATAAGTAAAGCAGCTACTGAATCATAAGCAATAAAAGATGAAGATGCATGATATATATAACAAGATCAAACAGAAACAGTATTGAGGTTCAAACATAAATGACAGGCATTACCAGAATATAACATAAACCAGTCAATGAATCTATCAATTTAAGCAACTAGAAAAGATGAAAATGAAGCCAATACATAAATCTGAAGGGTAAAAGTCATAAATATCTCATAGTTTCATCAACCACTGCATGCAAGAGTTTTGTACCTTGCTCATGAACAAGTCTGAAAACCAACTGAGCTTGAAGACCTCCTGAAAGCTCTAAAAAATCGAACCATCAAAATGTCTTTCTAACTCCTCTAAATAGTAATCTTCTACAAAATCAGTTAGGTCACTAATCCTAACTGTCTCCATCGACTTACTAGGGTAAAGTAAAAAGTACATTTTTACAAAATTACAAAATTGCTAAAAATAGCAAATCATTAACAAAAAATGTTTATCAAACAGATACACTAACTAAAGCATAACTGATTCAAAGCTCCTTCACTGCTTCAGCAAGTAGTGCTATACCATCTAGGCTTTGAGATTTTCTCTTTGCTCTTTTATGTTTCTTTTCCATATCAGCTATTTTTCTCTGAAGGTCTTCATTCTCCTGCTGTAAACTTTCAACTGTCTTCTCTAGCTTTTTGCAGTGTCTGTCAGAAGTCCTTTTCCTCTTGAGGACCTCTTTAGACACTTCTGATAGCTCCAGGAAATGATGATGGACATCCTACAATTCCTCTATAAGCCCTCTATTGACTTTAAATAACCCATCATTAGTCTCTTGTAAATGTTTCATCTGTTGCTTGTATTTTTGAACACTTTCCTGCAAATTTTCTTCATCAAAACTAGGGATCTCAAGTATATTTGCATCCTGCATTAGAAAGTCTGAGAAGTCAGTAGGAATACTAGGCTCTTTTAAAATTCTTGCTTGTCTGAGTCTAGCTTCATCTTCTTCCTCCCACTCCTGATTTTCAACAGGACATCTTTTTGCCTTTTCTTCTTGCCGCTGTTTTAAGAGTTTATCTTTTATCTCAAAAATTATTGCAGATAATTTAGATGCAGGTTGACTTGTCTCTCTTGCAGACTGTGACAATCCTTTTAACTCTACAGGTTGAGGAAAAGAAGGTTTAACAACTGATTTTCCTTTGTTTTTGCTATCCATTTTACCAACTTCTGTCTCTTCATTTGAAGTAGTATCAATTAAAACAGTCTCTTGTTTGGAATCCAATTTAGGATTAAGTATCCTCTTCATATTCCATCTTAATTTATTGGTTGGCCTAGTTTTAGGCCTCCAATATGAAGTTACAGCCTTCTTTTTCTTCTTATGAGGTTTAGCTGCTTTGATGTCTGGGGTGAGGAATTCTCCACAAGTTCCATGCCTGCCTTCTGGTTCATCAATGGGTTGTGGCTGCTCTTCTTCTAGTAGATATCCCTCATCATCTGAGAGGATGGTGAGTGGACTTCTTGGTTTGGTTTGAACTTCATCTTCAGGTATAGCAGCTTTTTCTTCAACAACATTTTTAGTTTCTTCAGAATCTGCTACTGGTGTCAATTGCAGACTAGGCTGCAATTCCTGTTTTGCAAACAATGAATACCTGCCTGTGGTGCCAACTGAAGACCTTTTAAATTTGCTGTCCAACTTCACCTGCCCTGCTACCTCTTCAACTTTGAACTCCTCTTTGTCTGCAAGCTTATCTTTCTGACCTAATTTCTTCATCATCACCTTCCCTTTGTCTGTTTTCCTCTTAGGCTGCTGCTCTTCCTGTTTGACATGGAAACCTGACCAAAACAGAAAAAAGTCCCAAGTCTTACCCTCATGCTGCAACACAGTACTGATGATTAGCTTGATCAATCCATGATGAAAAATTGACTGGGATGTGTGATCTTCATGTTGTTTTATCCTGCTGGACATTTTCTGCAGACTCTTCAAAAAGAAGAATGGCAGGTTCATCTTTGAGGCTCCCACCATGTGCTGAAGGAATCTAAAGTGATATTTAAATACATATGCATACCTACCCTTGCAGGTCACATAGCTCTGCAGTATCCTAATTGGCTCAACCCACTCCTTTCTAAAATTCTGAATAGGGATACCCTTATTCCAATCAGGAGTCACAACAGGTAACAGGTATCTCTGTGGTTCAAAGTCAAAAGGTAATTTCTTGAACCAAGGTTCACCCTCATTACTAATCTCAGTGGCCTCTGCAATTAGTTCTACAGTCAACTTGAATTTGAGAGCATCAAAAATGACCATATCATCTTTAAGACTTTGAGCAAATTTACAGGACACTTGTGCATTGTAGCCATCTATCTTCCTGAAGAAATTTAGCCAACCTGCCTGTTGGAACAACTCAGCATAGTCAGCGAGCTTCTCAATCCAGGTTAAGTCAGTGGGCTCAGCCCTATTGACTTTACCACTTTTGCCACTCTTGCCCATCTTTTTTCCTTCAGAAACTAGAAGCTGTCTGGCTTTAGGGTTCAGAAGATGCTTTATAAACTGGTTTCCTGCTTCTTCAAACTTCTCCACAATTTCCTGTACATTTCTGGACAGGCCTGCTTATTTTTTAAAAGGTAAAGTAAAACTTCTCAATAGGAGGACAAATACACATAACCGAGGGCTTCTATGTTGCTTTGTCTTAACAATACAAGCTAGGTCTGTGTATATGTTAACTGCAAAAGATTTGAAACCTCATTACCAATCAGATTGTTTTTTAATAGAAGACCATCTTCAACCTGTAAAGCAGACTATATATCAGTGTCTACATCTTGTCAGCATGATTCATGAACATCTCTGCACAATAAAAGTATTTCATGAATGAACTTTGTTGTCACTTTAAGATTTATTGCAGACTGTTCATCTCAATTTATCTCTCTTAGCTTATCAAACTGATACTAGGCTTTCTTGTACTATTCAAATCCTTGTTTCCTTTATCTGTTTCTACACAATTAAACTCTGCACCAAGCAACCTAGGTTTCCAGCAACTCTTAGGTATCATATATATCATTCATTTAGACAAGAGACTCTCATCGAACTCTGTGTATCAATGCCAACCTCATTCTTCAAACCTATTTACTTTGCAAATATGACAACAATCACTGGCTTCTCATGCTTATTTAAAGACCACCTGTGTGAGGAAAAAACAAAGCAAAACAGTTTGCAATACATTCCAATGCTTCTACCTGTAGCCTATGTGTCAAAATTGACATTAGGTCTGCCAGCAATCTTAATCAGTCAACTCATTAAACCCAAAGTGTATCAATATCAGAGCTTTTGGTGTGTATTTGAGGGTCAAAACATGAACAACTTTCGCCCAGACTGTCTCGAATTTCCAAAAACTGAATGGTTTAAACCTAGGGATATTTGTAGTGCTCTGTTTAACAAAACTCTTCAGAATAGCTCAAGTAGCTATTTCTTGGGTTAAGACTTCATATAGGAGCATATTTTAACTTTTCCATCAATCAATTTCTTCAGAACGACCCCACCGAGAAAATCCCCAAATTTTCAATTATAGGATTTTATTGTAAAATACCTGCCAACTGATCGACTGCAAAGATTTAAACTCACCTCCTGAGGTGTCAAATGCTTCACCTTGAGTGTACATATGTCCTTCTACGATCACTTTGATTGCAAATAACGGAATTGGAAAGCCCTAATTTACGCCAGCCTTGATAACCCTGCTTCTGCTATGCAGCGACACAATCCATCTTTCTAGCTGTTAAATTTAACCCACGAACCTTTTTTTCTCTGTTAGTGCATGTAGAAAGGCAAATCATGACAGATAAGACCGATATTTGCTGCTAACTGTCGAACCACACCGCATTAGGATCAATGATGGCTATGCTTTGATTCACGACTTAAAACCACCTGGAATCGTGTTAAAACTGCAGCTTACATGTATCAAACAGCTCACCATATGCGATTAGTCGTTCAGCATTTGCAATCATAACAAAAATTCGCTTGAAAATCGGAAAATAAGAGGGCCGAGATATTCTTGTAGTGTGCCCTTTGTAATTTTCCGCTCCAGCGCTACAAGAATATCCTTGGTGCTATTTTTTTGCTCCTTTTCAGCTTTTTGATATTTTGTATAAGGTTTTAAAAGTTGCTTGAGTGTAGGTATGCTCAAAATATGCCTTATGAGTCCACCATTTGATAAAATAACTTTAAAAAACCCTTAATAAAAAACAAACCTATAGCCTAAAGTTCAAAATTTCTAAAGCAAGCTCAAAATTTCAAATAAACACTAAACAAAATTTTCCAAAAGGAGGGCAAAATCAAAATAAAGTAAATGAAAGCCTTGAAAGAAAATATAACTCAAACCAAAATTACCAAAAATGAAGAAACAAAATTCTGACTTAACATCTGGCTCCAGCTGCGGGATGAAGTCCTCCCTGCGAGGCTTCAAGAACCTGTAGACCAGTGCCTTCTGTCCTCTAACTTAGCTATCTGCAAACTTCCATTGGGCTATGGAATCTTTATTATATCTCACTCACACCTGTATGTACAATGATCAGTGAAAAAATGCCCTCATAAACTGTAAAAATGTTTGAGGAATCGTCCATTCACAGGGCTGGACAATTCCTCACCTTCCAAGGACTGCAAGATAAAAGTATTGTTTTCTAAAAATTTTGATATCAGGAAAGGGCCAAACCAAAGATTGTCAAACTTACCATGTTTTCCTTTCTGCTCCTTTCTTGCATCCCATCTTAAAACCATCTCACCTTCTGTGAAAGTATTTTCTTTAATGTTTCTGTCAAACCTGTTTTTAACCTTGGCTCTGTACAGCTGTGCCTTTTCATCCACCTTCTCTCTATTTTGCTGTAATTCAATCATTTCAAAGATTCTCCTTTGCATATCATCTGGTTCCTCTTGAGAATTATGGAGGAATTTCATCACTGGAATCCCTAGCTGAACAGGAAACACTGCCTCTGTACCATAAACCAGCTGAAAAGGAGAAGTACCAATGGCCTGCTTCACTGTAATCCTATCTACCCACAATGCATACTTCAGCATTGAATCCCAAGACCTTTTGTTATGCTTCAGCAGTTTCTTGATACTTTGAATGATATTCTTGTTAGATGATTCAGCCTAGCCATTTCCCTACGGATAATAGGGAGTTGAGTGCTTCAAAATGATGCCATTTTCCTCACAGAAGGCTACCATTGCCTTGGATTTGAATGCCTTGGCATTGTCTGTTATTAATCTCTGTGGACAGCCAAACTTGCTCAGGATATTGTCTTCAATGAACTCTATAATCACCTTATCTATAGCATTCCTTGTAGGAATGGCTTCCACCCATTTTGTGAAGAAATCTGTGGCAGTCAAAATCCAATGATGCTGTCCTGAAGATGCTGGATTTATTTCTCCAATAAAATCCAGACCCCATTGCTGAAAAGGGGCATTGACTACAATAGGCTTTAAAGGCAAAGACAACAATTTCTGTTTACCTGCAAATTTCTGACAAGGAATGCAGGCTCTTACCTGCTGGTAAACATCTGTGAACAGGGAGGGCCAATAATATCCAGCTCTCAAAATTTTGTAAGCTGTTGCTTTCCAATATTTATGCCCTCCACAGGCTCCTTCATGAGACTCTGAAATCACCTCTCCTATTTCAGATTGATCCAAACACCTGAGCAAGATACCTCCTGGATCTTTCCAAAACAATTGATCCTCTATCAAACAGTACTTAGTGGCTTTAAGTTTCAGAGATCTACCAGCCTTCTTGTCTAAATGATCAGGACATTGCAGAAATAACAGAAAATAAACAATATCAGCATACCAAACTGAAGATGAATAAAAATACATGATCCTTTCTTTCTCCTGAAGTGCTTGGTCTTCTTTAGGAACTGATTCTTCAGCCATGACATGCAGTCCTAGAGCTTGACAATTTGAGTCCGCCAGCAGCCTGGCCAAACCTTGTCCCTTGACAAGCGTAGTAGGTCTGATTTCCACATCGTACTCCATAATCTTTGCAATCCATTTTCCTCTCTTTCCTTCACTGTCGGGCTGTGTCAAGACATCTTTCACTGCAGCATTTGGAACAAATGAAACAACCTTTGAATGCAAGACATAAATTCTGAAAAATTTCAAAGCCTTTACCAGAGCATAAGCTTGTTTTTCCAGTATACTGTATTTCAGCTCAGAATCCCTGAGGGTTTTGCTGAAAAAGGCAATAGGCTGTTCCAAACCTTCCTTATTCTTCTGAAGTAAGACAACTGCAATTGTATCTTCTGAAGCAAATGAAAAAGTAAGGAATTCTTTGGTAAAATCAGGACTTACCAAGACTGGTGCTTCAGTAAGAGCTACCTTGATCTTCTCAAATGTAGCCTTTGCCTCAACAGTCCACCTGACTTCCTGATCTTTCTTTAACATGGCTGTGATTTGCTTGATGGTTTCAGCAAAATTTGAAATAAACCATCACAGAAAATTTATCTTGCCAATGAATGACTGAACATCTTTCTTACTCCTAGGCAAACTAATATTCAGTATTGCTTTGACTCTCTCAGGATCTATTTTGATGCCATCAGCAGACACCAGGTGACCAAGTAGTCTACCTTCTTACACAGCAAAATGTGACTTTTTGGGGTTCAGGGACAGACCAAATTTTCTGCATTTTTGAAAGGTTTGCCTCAAGTGTTTCAAGTGTTCATCATCAGATTTTGAGAATACAGTAATATCATCAAGATAGATAACCACAAACTTATCTTTTTCCCCAACAAAGGCAATGTCCATTGCTCTCTGAAAGGTTGCTCCAGCATTCATCAGGCCAAAAGGAATCTTGTCATACATACAGGTCCCCCAGGGGGTTGTAAAGGCTGTCTTTTCCTTGTCATCAGGGTGCATGGCAATTTGATTATACCCTGAGAATCCATCCACCATAGATATCCTCTGAGCTCCAACCACTTGCTACAAAACTTGTTCAATCTTGGGGAGAGGATAGTTGTCTTTTAATGATGACCTATTCAGATTTCTGAAGTCAACACATAATCTTATTTCCCCATTCTTCTTTCTGACAAGAACCAGATTTGCAACCCAGGAAGAATACTTGAGAGGCACTATTATCTTTGCATCCAGCAGCTTCTTTACTTCCTTTTCAATCACAGGAAATAAAGCTGGATTGATCCTTCTCAGTTTCTGTCGGAAAGGTTTGACATTGGGCTTCAAAGGGACCTTGTGCTGAATAATTGCTGTATCATAGGTTCTTAGCTCCTCATAATACCAGGCAAACAAATCTACATGTTCCTCCAGAAGCTTGATATATCTACTTCTTTGTTCAGCTGTCAGAGATTTAGAAATTTTTACCATTTTTGGGTGTTCTGCTGAACCAATATTGTAGTCAACTACATTGTCTTCTGAATATTGAACTACTGGTTTTGAAGGTGTGTCATCTTTTGTAAAAATTCTTTCTAAAGGTACTAGACCTTTAGGAATAAAATTGCTCTTCAACTCAATGATTTTATGACCTGCTATCTCTTCTGCAGCAAACTGATTTTCAACAAACTCATCATCTTGTTCTTCTCCTTCATCCTCATCCTGATCAATTTGGGCATTAGTAAACTCATCTGTAAGCTCAAGAAATTTTTTGATTTCAATGTCATCTTCAAATACCCTCCAGTGCTTCACATTGTCAGGTACACATGGTCTGTACCTCACCTCTATGGGATATCTTAGCTGAGTAGTTTTAGGAATTCTAAAGTATGAGGCAGCCAAAGCTAAAGAGTCTGCAGTCTCATTGTGATTTCTTGGAATATGAGTGATGTTAAATGCTATGAAATAATTGTCAAGCATATCCCATACCTCATTCCTATAGACCTTCAACAAATCCTGCTTTACTTGATAGTTGTTCTTCACCTGTTGAACAACCAACTCGGAGTCGCCATATGCAGTAATTTGCTGAATGCCTAAGTCTTTAGCAGCTTTCAGTCCTAGTATCAGAGCTTCATACTCAGCAGTATTGTTAGTGGTAACAAACTCCAGCTTATACATGAGTTTCACTGTCTCACCTCCAGGAGAAATGATTAAGACTCCAGCTCCAGCACCCTCTTTGCATGAGGATTCATCAAAATACAATTCCCACAGCTGATCTTCTTCTTCTCTGCAATGTCTCACTGGTTTTTCTTTTTCAACTTGTAAGAGGCCAACAAAATTATCTTCATCATTGAAATTCAACATGCAAGTCCCTAGATCTTTGTCAACATCATATAGGGGGTGATTAGTGGGGTTTTTGTCATCTGTGACTATGTAAGCAAACTGTAGCTCTCTGTATAGTCTTCTAGTTTCTCCACCAAAAACAGGGATGGTGGCATATGAAAGGTCCATATGTAAGGTTCCCCCAACCTTCTTAGCCCATGACCTAGAAAGCAGCAAGCCAAACTTTGGAGTGATGTCAGCTACCACAACATCCATTATTACACTCTTCATAGGCAACTGAGCAAGGCTAACAACCATGTCTTTAATCACTCCTAGACACTTCACAGCTCGGGAGTCAAAGGCATATAAATCATGGTAAGGTTTGGTGATACTGAGACCTAAGGCTTCCATAATAGCTTTGGGCATCAAATTGTGAGAGGCTCCTGAGTCTAATAGACAATTGTGAATCATTTGGTCATGGACAGTCAAGGTGACATAAAAAGGAGGTGAAGCACTAGCCTCATTTTCAGTTTTTTCAGCTAGGGCTGATCCGATGAATATTTTTGGACTTTCTTCTTGCAAATTAATAGTGTCTGAAACAGGCTGATTATTGGTTGAATTCATCACTTTCAGAACTGTCTGTTTGTATGAGGGATTCTTTATTAACTCAGTCAAAGGTATAGGAATTTTTAATTTTCCTAACTCATTTTCCAAACTAAAACTCTGGACATATTTCTTTACCTCTTCAATTTCAGCATTCTTCTTAGATTTTTCTGCAGATTGCTTCTTCTGTATGATAGGATCGGGTATTTGTTTAGCAGGAACAAGTGCAGCAGGAACAGGTACAGCAGGAACAGGTGCAGCTGGAACTGGTGCTTTCTTCTTTGGAATTTAGGCCACTTGCTTTTGACCTGATCTGAGATTGATAGTCTTCTTATGTTCATTCTGTTGAGCAGCAGCATTTACAGCAGTTTTCTCAAATTCTAAATCATCTTCAACTTCATACATATCAACATCATAATACTCAGCGTTCAGAAAATCTTCTTCATTAACAAAATCTGTAGACAAACCATCTCCAAAGTGATTCATATCCTGATCAGTCTCAGTCTCTTCAAAGATCAGCTGTCCATCAACTTCTTATTCATCAACTACATTATTTTGAAAAGGTGGGGGCACTCTCTGCTCCTCATTCTCTCTCCTTTCTCGCTGGATGTCATTATTCCTGTGCTCTCTTGGTATAAATCTAGGAGCAAACTGCCTCCTGAACTGATTCTGGTTATTTGGATTCCTTTCAGCTTCTGGAGCAAGTTTAGCAGAATTCTTTTCAAGCTCTAGTTTATTCAGTTTAGCAGTGAGAATCTTTACCAGCTTTGCCATCTCATCTATCTTGGCTTCAGCAGACTGAGGAGCAACACTTGTTGAAACAGCCTCCTTTTTCCCTTTTCTCTCATAAAGCTGCTGGGGAGTTTCATTCTTAAGTCTGTTTGAAGCCAACAAATTGGACTCAACCTCCAATGCTACATCTTGCATATTCAGCAGGGTGATAGGTCTTCTTTCTCTCAGCAATAGAGAAAATTCATGGTTAAAGGCATTGGCATAGGTGAGTTTAGCTAATGTTTTAGTAGGCTTAATTTCTGCTGGAATCCTACTATACATTTTGTTGAATCTTTTGGAAAAATCTGCAACAGTTTCCTCTTTTTTCCTTCTGAGAGCTCCAAACTCAGTTATATAATAAGTGTGGTCCTTTGTGTCTCCCCATTGCCTCATGAAAAGATCACGGAGCTCTTCAATTATAGTGATTGAGTTGGCAGGAAACTCTCTGAACCACTTCCTTACATCCCCATCAAGGCTCTGAACAAATACCCTCATCCATACATCTTTGATCTCAATGTTCTGATTGTCAGCATAACTTAGAAAAGCCTCCCAATGTTCTTCAGCAGTGGTCTCTCCCTGGACATTGAACCTAGGCATATATTTCTGGTAATCACCTCCAGGCAAAGCATGCAAAGGCTGAGGTAAGACTAATGGTGCATACCTGGCTACAACCATGCGGTCCATCATATCCATGGGAGGGTTTTGGGATGCCATTTTTGTACTGATAGGTTTTGAAGATGAGGAAGTTTGACTGAAACTTGTTTGAAAAGGGCTCTTTCCTATTTTCAGCTGAAAGAGAGGTATTTTACCAGGAGAAGCAGTCTTGGCTTTCAAAAAGGTTTGAGGATCAGTAAAAACCTGAAAAGTGCTCTTAGGAATGGTAGGTTTTATCCAAGGTGAGGTTTCAGCTGAATGTAATGAAACACCCAACTGTTCAGGATCACACAAGGCTGGTAAAGATTGGGACCTTCTGATTTTTCTTGTTGTTTTTAAGATCTGTTCAGGGTCTGAAACCCCTGAATGTAACGGTGAAATAGGTCTCCTCCGGGTTCCCACTCCTCTAGAAGCCAGTGTGTCAAAATTTGGTGAAAATAGCCTTCAAAGATACTGGTTCAAGTCCACCTCTCAAACCAGGAAAACTGATAAGTATCCCAGGGAAGATATGCTTCAGCTTCGTCCCCGACAACGGCGCCAAAGATGTTTGTGCCAGAAATTATTTCTAAGGCCAGAGAAACAAGCTAACACACACTCAAATATAAAACTCAATAAAATCAAGGTTTAGGGTTTCTGCAATGTGTTTTTTGGTTGTGAACTTTGAGAACAGTCAGGGAATACATTCATAAGTAAAGCAGCTACTGAATCATAAGCAATAAAAGATGAAGATGCATGATATATATAACAAGATCAAACAGAAACAGTATTGAGGTTCAAACATAAATGACAGGCATTACCAGAATATAACATAAACTAGTCAATGAATCTATCAATTTAAGCAACTAGAAAAGATGAAAATGAAGCCAATACATAAATCTGAAGGGTAAAATTCATAAATATCTCATAGTTTCATCAACCACTGCATACAAGAGTTTTGTACCTTGCTCATGAACAAGTCTGAAAACCAACTGAGTTTGAAGACCTCTTGAAAGCTCTCAAAAATCGAACCATCAAAATGTCTTTCTAACTCCTCTAAATAGTAATCTTCTACAAAATCAGTTAGGTCACTAATCCTAACTGTCTCCATCGACCTCCTAAGGTAAATTAAAAATTACATTTTTACAAAATTACAAAATTGCTAAAAATAGCAAATCATTAACAAAAAATGTTTATCAAACAGATACACTAACTAAAGCATAACTGATTCAAAGCTCCTTCACTGCTTCAGCAAGTAGTGCTATACCATCTAGGCTTTGAGCTTTTCTCTTTGCTCTTTTATGTTTCTTTTCCATATCAGCTATCTTTCTCTGAAGGTCTTCATTCTCCTGCTGTAAACTTTCAACTGTCTTCTCTATCTTTTTGCAGTGTCTGTCAGAAGTCCTTTTCCTCTTGAGGACCTCTTTAGACACTTCTGATATCTCTAGGAAATGATGATGGACATCCTGCAATTCCTCTATAAGCCCTCTATTGACTTTAAATAACCCATCATTAGTCTCTTGTAAATGTTTCATTTGTTGCTTGTATTTTTGAACACTTTCCTGCAAATTTTCTTCATCAAAACTAGGGATCTCAAGTATATTTGCATCCTGCATAAGAAAGTCTGAGAAGTCAGTAGGAATACTAGGCTCTTTTAAAATTCCTGCTTGTCTGAGTATAGCTTCATCTTCTTCCTCCCACTCCTGATTTTCAACAGGACATCTTTTTGCCTTTTCTTCTTGCTGCTGTTTTAAGAGTTTATCTTTTATCTCAAAAATTATTGTAGATAATTTAGATGCAGGCTGACTTGTCTCTCTTGCAGACTATGACAATCCTTTTAACTCTGCAGGTTGAGGAAAAGAAGGTTTAACAACTGATTTTCCTTTGTTTTTGCTATCCATTTTACCAACTTCTGTCTCTTCATTTGAAGTAGTATCAATTAAAACAGTCTCTTGTTTGGAATCCAATTTAGGATTAAGTATCCTCTTCATATTCCATCTTAATTTATTGGTTGGCCTAGTTTTAGGCCTCCAATATGAAGTTACAGCCTTCTTTTTCTTCTTATGAGGTTTAGCTGCTTTGATGTCTGGGGTGAGGAATTCTCCACAAGTTCCATGCCTGCCTTTTGGTTCATCAATGGGCTGTGGCTGCTCTTCTTCTAGTAGATATCCCTCATCATCTGAGAGGATGGTGAGTGGACTTCTTGGTTTGGTTTGAACTTCATCTTCAGGTATAACAGCTTTTTCTTCAACAACAGTTTTAGTTTCTTCAGAATCTGCTGCTGGTGTCAATTGCAGACTAGGCTGCAATTCCTCTTTTGCAAACAATGAATACCTGCCTGTGGTGCCAACTGAAGACCTTTTAAATTTGCTGTCTAGCTTCACCTGCCCTGCTACCTCTTCAACTTTGAACTCCTCTTTGTCTGCAGGCTTAGCTTTCCGACCTAATTTCTTCATCATCACCTTCCCTTTGTCTGTTTGTCTCTTAGGCTGCTGCTCTTCCTGTTTGACATGGAAACCTGACCAAAATAGAAAAAAGTCCCAAGTCTTACCCTCATGCTGCAACACAGTACTGATGATTAGCTTGATTAATCCATGATGAAAAGTTGACTGGGATGTGTGATCTTCATGCTGTTTTATCCTGCTGGACATTTTCTACAGACTCTTCAAAAAGAAGAATGGCAGGTTCATCTTTGAGGCTCCCACCATGTGCTGAAGGAATCTAAAGTGATATTTAAATACATATGCATACCTACCCTCGCAGGTCACATAGCTCTGCAGTATCCTAATTGGCTCAACCCACTCCTTTCTAAAATTCTGAATAGGGATACCCTTATTCCAATCAGGAGTCACATCAGGTAACAGGTATCTCTGTGGTTCAAAGTCAAAAGGTAATTTCTTGAACCAAGGTTCACCCTCATTACTAATCTCAGTTTCCTCTGCAATTAGTTCTACAGTCAACTTGAATTTGAGAGCATAAAAAATGACCATATCATCTTTAAGACTTTGAGCAAATTTACAGGACACTTGTGCATTGTAGCCATCTATCTTCCTGAAGAAATTTAGCCAACCTGCCTGTTGGAACAACTCAGCACAGTCAGGGAGATTCTCAATCCAGGTTAAGTCAGTGGGATCAGCCCTATTGACTTTACCACTTTTTCCACTCTTGCCCATCTTTTTTCCTTCAGAAACTATAAGCTGTCTGGCTTTAGGGTTTAGAAGATGCTTTATAAACTGGTTTCCTGCTTCTTCAAACTTCTCCACAATTTCCTGTACATTTCTGGATAGACCTTCTTATTTTTTAAAAGGTAAAGTAAAACTTCTCAATAGGAGGACAAATACACATAACCGAGGGCTTCTATGTTGCTTTGTCTTAACAATACAAGCTAGGTCTGTGTATAGGTTAACTGCAAAAGATTTGAAACCTCATTACCAATCAGATTGTTTTTTAACAGAAGACCATCTTCAACCTGTAAAGCAGACTATATATCAGTGTCTACATCCTGTCGGCATGATTCATGAACATCTCTGCACAATAAAAGTATTTCATGAATGAACTCTGTTGTCACTTTAAGATTTATTGCAAATTGTTCATCTCAATTTATCTCTCTCAGCTCATCAAACTGATACTAGGCTTTCTTGTACTATTCAAATCCTTGTTGCCTTTATCTATTTCTACACAATTAAACTCTGCACCAAGCAACCCAGATTTCCAGCAACTCTTAGTTATCATATATATCATTCATTTAGACAAGAGACTCTCATCGAACTCTGTGTATCAATGCCAGCCTCATTCTTCAAACCTATTTACTTTGCAAATATGACAACAATCACTGGCTTCTCATGCTTATTTAAAGACCACCCGTGTGAGGAAAAAACAAAGCAAAACAGTTTGCAATACATTCCAATGCTTCTAACTGTAGCCTATGTGTCAAAATTGACATTAGGTCTGCCAGCAATCTTAATCAGTCAACTCATTAAACCCAAAGTGTATCAATATCAGAGCTTTTGGTGTGTATTTGAGGGTCAAAACATGAACAACTTTCGCCCAGACTGTCTCGAAGTTCCAAAAACTGAATGGTTTAAACCTAGGGATATTTTTAGTGCTCTGTTTAAGAAAACTCTTCAGAATAGCTCAAGTAGCTATTTCTTGGGTTAAGACTTCATATAGGAGCATATTTTAACTTTTCCATCAATCAATTTCTCCAGAACGACCCCACCGCGAAAATCCCCAAATTTTCAATTATAGGAGTTTATTGTAAAATACCTGCCAACTGATCAACTGCAAAGATTTAAACTCACCTCCTGAGGTGTCAAATGCTTCACCTTGAGTGTACAGATGTCCTTCTACGATCACTTTGATTGCAAATAACGGAATTGGAAAGCCCTAATTTACGCCAGCCTTGATAACCCTGCTTCTGCTATGCAGCGACACAATCCATCTTTCTAGCTGTTAAATTTAACCCACGAACCTTTTTTTCTCTGTTAGTGCATGTAGAAAGGCAAATCATGACAGATAAGACCGATATTTGCTGCTAACTGTCGAACCACACCGCATTAGGAGCAATGATGGCTATGCTTTGATTCACGACTTAAAACCACCTGGAATCGTGTTAAAACTGTAGCTTACACGTATCAAACAGCTCACCATATGCGATTAGTCGTTCAGCATTTGGAATCATAACAAAAATTTGCTTGAAAATCAGAAAATAAGAGGGCCGTGATATTCTTGTAGCACGCCCTTTGTAATTTTCAGCTCCAGCGCTACAAGAATATCCTTGGTGCTATTTTTTCGCTCCTTTTCAGCTTTTTGATAGTTTGTATAAGGTTTTAAAAGTTACTTGAGTGTAGGTATGCTCAAAATATGCCTTATGAGTCCACCATTTGATAAAATAACTTTAAAAAACCCTTAATAAAAAACAAACCTATAGCCTAAAGTTCAAAATTTCTAAAGCAAGCTCAAAATTTCAAATAAACACTAAACTAAATTTTCCAAAAGGAGGGCAAAATCAAAATAAAGTAAATGAAAGCCTTGAAAGAAAATATAACTCAAACCAAAATTACCAAAAATGAAGAAACAAAATTCTGACTTAACACAGGGTATCTCTTTTGGTAACAATATTATTCTATCTCATATTTTTTTTGTGGATGATATTATCTTGGTATCTGATGGTTCTGAACAGTCATTATCAACATTATATGAGGTGTTGATGGTTTTTTGTAAAGCATCTGGAATGGTTATTAATGAGGACAAATCATCTTTTTATTATTCTGGATTGGAAGTATCTGAGTTGATTTCAATTCAGAACATATTTTCTTTTAATGTTGGTAAAATTGAGTATGGTATGAAATATCTTGGTTTCCATCTAAAACCTTGCAGATATCTGTTGAAAGATTAGGATTGGCTCATTACAAAAGTGGAAAAGAGAATCAAGAACTGGAGTTTTAGATGGTTATCTAAGGGAGGAAAACTTATACTAGTGAAGTATGTTCTTGAGGCCATTCCAGTATACTGGATGCATTTTTGGATACCAGTGGGTATTCTTGAAAGAATAAGGAAGATCTGTTTCAAGTTCTTATGGTCTGGCAACAATGATTCTTTAGGTTTACCTTGGTCTTCATGGAAGGTTTTGGCTAATCCGAAATCTCTGGGAGGTTGGGGATTGAAAATACCTGCTTTATTTGCTAAAGTGACTTGCTGCTAAAAGTGTGTGGAATTTGATTAATGGTACAGGACTATGGGTGCACATTGCAATTTAGAAATACATTTCACCCTTAACTTTATTAGATTGGATAAGGGTTTATGTTAAGAAAAAGAAAGGCATATCCATTTGTTGGAAAGATGTACTTTGGTCTTTTGATCTTATTGGACAGTCACTTATGTGGAGAATAGGGATAGGAACTGAGGTGCGTATTGGAATGGACCCTTGGATTGGATGCAAATGGTGACATTGCTTACCAGTCTCTATGATTGATAAACTTCATTATGCTGGTTATTTTGTTTTGAAGGATATTGCTTGCCCTGGTACGGTTTTACTTCAGGATCAGGGTTGGCTGAAGGCTGGTTTTTTTGGTTTTGTGGACCAGGAAATCATTATTTGGAATAATTATGTTGTGTTGCTGACATCCAGTCATGTTAGAATTTCTATTGAGGATGATCAGTTGGTATGGAGTCTATCTAAAACAGGTAAGTACACTCCCAAAGCTGGTTATTTTCATCTTATTCAAGATAGGAATGAGATGGAAAGTTTCTGGTGGTGGAAATGGTTATGGAAACTTAAATGTCCACTAAAATAAAAAATCTATTGTTGGTTTTTATTTTCAGGGAAAGCACTTACCTGGGATATATTGTGTACAAAAGGCAGAGAAGGACCTGGCTGGTGCTATCTGTTCAAAATGGAGCCTAAAACTAATTCTCATATTGGTTTTGAATGTTCATTTACGAGGAGGGTTTGGTCAGAAATTGAGTCCAAGTTAAGATATACTAATTTTTGGTATGGTATATCGGTATTAGACTGTGTAAAGAATTGGGTTTTGCATGCTGAGGCCAGGTATAGATCTCTACATGTTATTGTTTCATGGTTCATATGGAAGGCTAGGAATCAATGTTGTTTTGAAGATATTCAGCCAAAGTCTTATGCGGTATCTTCTTTATGTTTGGGTTTACTGAATTCTTATCCTTTGGATAACAGAGCTTTGAATATAAGAATGGTTGTTAATGAACACATTGACAAAGCATCACCTTGGGGGTATTTTGATGGTTCGGCAGCTGGAGTGCCACAAATTTGTGGGGCTGGTGGTACATTGTATTTATCGGATGAGCACTTTTTTACATTTTCTGTTGTTTTGGGGTTGGGCACCAACAACTATGCTGAGCTTTTAGCTTTAAAGTTGCTTATTACTTTGGCTTTAAAGCAGGGGGTTCATACTTTGCATATTTTTGGGGATTCACAGTTGGTGATCAATTGGGTATCTGGTAAGTTTAGGATTAATAATATTCTTCTTACTTAGGTCTTGCAGGAGGTGATCCGAATTTATAATTTCCTTGATAAATTTGATTTTAAGCATATTTATCATGAAAGAAATTCTAAAGCTGATGCATTAGCTAATGCAGTTGCTAATGTGGTGGAAGGACATTGGAATATTCAGGAGTTTAGAGGATCTAAAACTTATGAGACTTTTCATATTTTCTAGCAATAAGGTTTAAGAGGGTGAATCATGAGATTTATTGGTGGTTTTTGTTGACAATTTTTAGGATTTTGATGATCATTTTGAAAATATAATTGTGACAGTTTTAAGATAGTTGGATACTTGTGACAGTTTTAAGACAATATTTTTGACAAGATAATTGTGACAGTTTTTTGGGCAAAGATACTTATGACAATTTTGTGACAAATTTTCGAAGGATAAAGACTTATCTTATTTCTTTGTTGATAAAGACTGAATTAGATGATATATATATTTTACAGAGTCTTTGAAGGTCAAGGATTATATGTAGAGATATTTTGTTGATATGTTCAGTGACAAAACTTCTTTCTGTTTATCTTACAAGATACATCTATTGTTGATTATAGTGTTAACTATTTGAAATATTTGGGTTGGATATAATTTGATTTCTAATCAATTATTATCTTTTGTAAACAACATTTTTGTGCTGAAGAATTGAGGAAATGGACACTGATCTGTAAATGATAGTGGCTCATATGATGAATGTAATTTTGTAAATAAAGTTACGATTTTTTTTTGTGGAAAAAAAAATATGATCACATGTAACACATTTTAATTCTTTGAATGAGAGAGTTTCAAAGCATGTTTTCGCTGCAAAGTTCATCGTACTTGTGCTTTGTTTTCAATGTTTCCATCTAAGTTGAAACTATAATTATTTTGATATCTTATTATACCTGCCTCAGCAAGTATATTGTAATCGATTGCAAGTCAAACTCTTTTGACTTTGTATTAGTTGCTCTCTTTTGAGGTAGGTATAAAAAATTAAAATCTGTTTTGCAAAGTATAACTTAGGGATTTGTAAAATTTTTTTTTTTTAATTTTGTTAAAAAACTATTTTGTAAACAGCTTATTGGTGGATAGAAGATGATGTAAACTTTGGAATTTGGTATCTGGATTTGAGTTGACATGTGGCAACATGACATCATAATAATAAAATTAAAAAAATAAAAATTATATCCCATTGCCATCTATTATAGCAAGTGGTACCATCGGAGCCAGCTGTTCTACGTCATCGAAAATAATCAGAGCCCGAGAATCGTTGAGATATATTGAAAGCTTCCTTTTCCCGTGAGGTACGTCGATTATTACACGATCCGAAGAAGTCAAGACCTTTAAGAGCTGGCTCTGCAAGAAATGTAAAGTGTTCCTACCTGCAGCTTCTTTCACATCGGAAAGAAAACAGGACCGATTGAAATGTGACCGCTTGCGTTTAAAGAATTCCATTGCGACGGTCGTCTTCCCTACTCCAGCAGAACCCACAATCCCCACAATCGCGGTCTGCACGCCTTGCTGCTTCTGCAATAACACTGTGTTTTCAAAATCTTGTAGCTTTTCATCCAAACCGATTGGATATGAGGCCAACAATTGTGTTTCTATAACCTTTTCCTCCACCAGATGCACTACCGTATCCACGAGCTTGCCTTCGTCCCTGCTCATTCAAATCAAAACAAACTAAACATGAGACCTGAAATTCTGCTTATGAACAACATAATACGGACAGTGACAATTAGAATTCTAACCCATTACACGACTCCAGCTCCAGGCCACTTATATCTGCAACGCGCGAAAGAGCCTCTATCCAAACTGTATAAGAGTTGGACTCATTTCTCGAATTATTTACTAGATCGAGAAGGGCTCGACCATACACTCCATCTTCGCCGTTCCCCGTCCTGATCTGTAGATCAGAGGGCTTGACATGGTAATAAACAGGAATAATGGTTGTTCCGGATTCTAACATCAGCACGAGCTCTTCCAAGCACCATTTCGATTCAGCAAATCTTGGAGAAAAAATGGCTATATGAACAGAGACTGTTGCAATAGCTCTTCTTATTTGAGAATTCAAGGTGTCTCTCTGGTGCATTTCCTGGTCGTCCAAACAGACTCGGAATCGATCCAAAAGAAGTCGACGGTGCAGATGGCTGGCCAATGTTTTTCTCACATGCAGCCCGTACTGAACTACAAACACATCGTAATTATAATTGTTGTTGGGTGTTGCAGCTGCGCACGGAGAGGCGGGGGAGGAGGAAACGAGTTTCTGAAGACGAGTCATTGGTGAATACACAGATTAAGAGGATGAAGGTGAAGAAAAATGGTCGGTCAGATTGGCAGGCGAAGGATATTTGTGCATTCAGGTGCATGCCTCAAATGTTAAGAATTGGATATAGAACTCTGCACCTAGTACTCCCCAAATGTTTTATCAATTTTTATTATAGGAAATATTATTCAATTCATTGTTTATTTGTTAAATTAATGCCGCTGCAGCCGGCTTGAAAACGCAGTTTGGAAAGTTGGAAAGTTGTTGCTTTGTGTCAACTTGATTTTTTGTTATTGACAAGTCTATTAATGTACAGAGCTCTAAATATAATTAATAATTTAGATCTAAGCAAATATTAAATTAATATTATTAGTCAATAATTAATAAACTATATAACATTGTTAATTAAAAATGAATAAGCTATATATTAAATTTGTAATAGTTAATAAATTCAATAATTTATATTATAAAATTAATAAACTATATAACATTGTTAATTAATAATGAATAAACTATATATTAATTTTGTAATAGTTAATAAATTCAATAATTTATATTATAAAATTTACAAATTGTATTATAAGCTATTATAGTCTTATAGTCTATTATTTCTCATTTCCTATTTATGCTAGTCTATAAAGAAACTTGCATATTTTTATAACATAGGTCAAGAATATTACTAGAAGTATGTAAGAAAGCTTGAATATGCTTGTTTTATGCTACATTGCAATAACCTATATCGTATTTAAATGGACATTTTTTAATTCATTTTTGTTTTAATTTCTTTCAAATTGTAATTATATTTGTTTTATCATATATTTTTATAGCAAAATTATCTTATTGCTATATATTTTCAATCTCTTCTTAGGAGGCAGGTACTAAGCAACTTTGTTGCTTATTCCACTTGTTTAAATATAGATATGATACTTATTTAGAGTAAAAAAATATAATCATCATCAATTTTTAGTGATAGATTATTTATTTTATAATAACTTTTCAATTGCATTTAACTTAAAGTTTAATAATTATTAACGATATCAACATGAATTTAATTGTCGTCATCATTCATATAAATGTGAAGGTAAATATATTTTCCCAACCATAGTGTCTTTTATATAAATGTAAGGAAATTTTCTTTTTTATTGTTCAATTTCAATTTTTTTTCAAGATTTGCTTAAAAAATATTATAATTATAAAATTATATATTCTTTAATAATGAATAAAAATATAAAATATAAATATCCTATAAAATAATATAAACTCATACATACATACATAAATAAATTTTCTTTTACGAAATGTAATTAAAGAACAATATAATACATATTATTTCCTTATATAACTTTTTAGTATCTCTTTATTTCCAATACAGTATCACATTCTTATCGTGATAACTCCATATTTTCCTTATATAACTTTTAGCATCCCTTTTATTGCCAATATAATATCACCTTTTTATCGTGATAACTTTTTATTGTAAATACGATCTTAAACCTACTTTATGAATTATTTCATCAATTTATATGTCATTCCTTTTAAAATTCAACCAATAATAATAATTCATCCTCTAAAGTTTATTTTAATATTATATATGTGTGGGGTTAAACTCAACTTTACAAGGTGAATTATTATTATTGATTGAATTTGTGTGTATCTTACAACTTTGCTCTAAGTTTGTTACTCTCAAGTAATTACGCAGTTACAAGTTGTAATTGTTGTGTATGAGAGGGTAAGATATTAACATTATCTTCCATTATACAATATGGATTTATGATATACTATAAGAGATTTGTTGTTGGCATGACCATTACATTCTTCTTTACCTTCTTTATGCATGTGTGCTCTTGTGTATGATTATATATTTGTTGTACACTATTAGTAATCATATGTAATCTCATAGATTACAATATCAGTTCTGTTACTATAGTACTGAATTGAGACAAAGTATGATCATTTATACTTAAATGTTGAGAGAAGAGGAAATCCACAAATGGTGGTGTTATGTTGCACTTGTACCCAACACACCTTCACGTGTACCCCAGGGAGAGAGGGCCAAATTTTTCGACTAGGAGCAGTGTTATTGAGCGATGGTGGTCATGGATTGACCCTTTGGTCCTCCTTTAAGGGTACTATGGCTTAATGGCATTGTTGACTGCCTTTTTAAAGAGGTTTTTAACCTTAGGGTTGGTGTCTAGGGCCCCTAAAGGTTGACTACTGGGTCTCATGGCTCCAATATTCCCTTCTTGCACACTATGGTGGCCTTTGCTTCAACCATGAGACACTAGTCTTCAGTCGCAGCCACTTCATACACCCTCTTGGCCCTTCATTTAGTGGGTCCTTGCTCTCCCTGACCTTCTTTCCTTAGAGGAAGGAATCCTCCATGCTAGGCCATTTTCGTGCTTTGAGGAGGGTGTTGAGGGATTTTACTGTCTTCTAGGGGTTAGATGGGGCGTAACGCCCTCCCTCCAGCCTGCTCCGACCTTTTGTTCAGAGCGATTCGCTTATTTGAGCGTGTTTTGGCACATGGGGATGTAAATACCCCATGTAGCTTACCTTAGTCTATATTTTATTATTATTTTATTTTAATTTTAATGACATTTAATTTACTTATTTTAAGGCATGTCGGCCTGGATTTTATTGATAAAAGTGAGTGTGAGATCATATAACTAGATCTCCTCACTTTCATTTTCAATCAGAACTTATGGGATAATACATTATGCACTTGTTTTAACCTTCTTAGGGTTTATGTGGATGAATGTGGTCCTTTTGAGGAAGTTTTCTTGTTAATACAAGCTATTTTCTGGTAATTCTTTAGTGAATATCTGCTTTGGTGATGCTTCGATTTGTTGGATGAACATAAGCACAAAAAGGTCAAAATTCTTACCTTTTTGTTGGATGTTGGTGGGTGTGTATGTTTGAGTCTTAGTCAGGTGGCCTTATAGCTGCACTTTTCCCTAGGATACACCTTTACCTTCCTCTTGTCACCTTAGCAAGCGATGACACGTCTCATTGTGAGGGTTCCCTAGGGTTTCTCCTTAGTTTTTCTAGGCTAGTTGCTTAACCTAGGACCCTTCCTCACTAGGTTATCCTTTCTCCTTAGAAGCCATAGGTTGGGTAGGGCTTGTGCTAGGGTAGGGTTTCCCTTGGATCTCACACCATTTTCATTTTCAAAACATAGTTTCTATGGTTAGTTATAGGCTAATTTTAGGCCTGTATAATTTATAAAAATCTCATAAAAATCAAATATCTCGCCAATTTAGGGCCTCCCGAAATTTCGGGCCCTAAAATTCTCTGCCCTAAATTTTCGAGCCATAAAATTTCGGGCCCTCCCTAAAATCTCAGTCGTCCCCATAATTGATCTATCTATATATTACTAATGTTGTCATAAATACTTGCATGAATGAATGGCACATGTTACTTGTATTGTTGCTTTAGATTATTGTGATAAATTACTTTTGCTTAATTATGCATATCACTATTTTTTTTTAACATAAATCTTGAAGACATTATATTAATTAAAAAGTTGTGGCTAGCAAGGCATACAGAAAGAGGGAGGTTTGAGACCTGCCAAGAGTACTGTAGAACCCAAAATTACATAATTGTTTGAGCAGATTACTAAAGTCCTAAACTTGCAGCTATGCCATATAAAACTTCTAAAACCCTTAGACGGGTAGATACAGATATATACACCTAGAACAAAATAACAAAAAAACATAGAGTACCCATTTAAGAAAAAATACTCATGCTACTTCCCTTTTGTGTCTTTGACAGGTTGCTTCACCGAGGCTTCCTCCATAGCTTGATCTCTGGAAGGGTAGTCATGAATGTGGCTGCTTTGATTCATATTGACTAACTTCTGCAAGTCATCCTTCATATAACCTATTGTTCCCATTAAATCATACAGATATCGGTGATTGTCTTCTATCCGGGTGTCTTGATTTTCTATCCGACAGGCCATCCAATTCGCTGTTCTACTGCCTTCATTTATGCTTCTGTTCAATATATCATAGAACCATCTGAGATGTTTCTTAATGTCCTTGAGAGAATTTTGAATGTCCTCAAGAGTAACTTCCTTGTCAACCATTTCTTTACGAGATGAATACAAAGCTGAGGATGCAGCTTGGTCTGTTGCTTGAGGCAAGCAATTTGAACCTGTGATGCCAAGGGCCTCCAAGGAAAGGGAGTCTGGACCTTCAATGGGAAAGTCTATGTTGAAACAATTCTCTGCATTGAAAGGAGGGTTGAAAATTGTACCAAGATTCCCAAAAGAAGCTCGAGATGACCTATGCACAGAGGAAAGCTCTTTATCTTTACTGGATTTCCCTTTTTCCATTTCGCAATAACCTGCTACTCCTCTGTTTACTTCGTTTCCAGGAACAATGCTTTCTACACCGGGGTAAAAATTCTCTGAACTGACAGGACTGCTACCAGCTCTCGATGGAGAGAGAATGAAAAGAGCGTTGGGAGAGAATGGACATTGGGAGGCTTCATTAGGAAGACGAACCAGTATAATGTGAGAGTTCCAATCTTTTTTCCCAGTACGGGCTTCGCATTTAACTCCTTCACATGGCCTTTGCCTTGACAAATGTGAATCGACTTCCAAAATGCCTGCCGGCTGGCAGAATGACGAAAAACGGTGGTTGGATTCCTTTCACAAGGTTTCATGTCTCCTTTACGTGTTATATGGCATATGAGGGTGGTGTTGGCACTAGGGTGAGGCCCCCCTTGTTTCATTTTATTATTAACATTTTAAGGGAACATAACAAAGATTGTTTATGATTCCCTTCACCTTGCTTGTTCCAATTTTGAGATTGGAACCTTGATTTTCCAACTTATTGGCCTCTGAATTGTGCCCTCAGAGGATGTGGAAATAGGATACTTGTGTGGTAGCAGTGACTTGATGAATAAGGTCGTGTATTCATTTTATTTTGACTACTCCTTTACTGAATCCATTATTCATTTTGTGAATTACTTGCTTGGAATCTCCTAGAACAATGATTTAAGAGATGTTGAGTTTCTTTGCAAGATTCATTTCGAAGTAAAGCGCAAGCCATTCAACCTCATTGTTGGTTTTTCGACCAAGTCCCAAAGCGTAAGACGACACTATATTTCCTCCGCATTCGAATATGATCCCACCCGCACTTGCCATCCCAGGAAAAGCAAGGACAACCTTGCACCAACCGAGAATCATATTTTTTGCATATCACTATTACTACTTGTACATGTGGGCTTTAATTACTTAGTAATGATGTAATACATGTATTTTTGCTAATTCCTACGTATTGCACTTGTTATTGGATTATTGGAACAAATTAGTTATGCAATTGGCTTATCCTTAGATGAATGAACTTATATTATTCATATCCTCTTCTAAACTCCATTAGGCACTAGTCACTAACCATACACACATAGGAGAAATATTTGGTGTCTAAGTGTATTTTGCAGAGTTACATAGGGCTCTCCCCTAGGAGGTTTCAACTTCTAAGAAGTTAGGAGAAGTGACTAAGGTGACAACGGTCACTTTCTCTGCATATGATTGCCGGGGGTTTGGACTGCCATTTCAACTGGTAACATTTTTGTGCCATTGTCGAGGACCTCAAATTCATTAAGGTGATATATTCAGGAAAGAAATGACATTTTGGTAAGTCTTGAAGTCCTTGGTTGTATATGTTTTCATACATTGTTTTGAAAGGACTAACTTACAAGCTTACCCAATGACTCCACAAAGAGCTTATCCCATCCCATCTATGAGGTACACCCTTGTTCTATTTATTACTTTAGCGATATTTGCTTAACTAACCTGACATGTTTCTCCTGGAGACTCTAATCAAAGAACAATAAAATAAGTACTCTATAAAGACAGGGAATCCTGACAAGATGGCATTCAATTATGAATTGTGGATGGACATATTGGACTTCTCATGCATTCTAGGTTTCCCACACAAGTATGCCATTCGATATGGTGGGAAGGAACTATTCCAATTGTTCCAACAGTATAAGAACCATGAAGTACCCCATGTGAAAGCATTCATGCAATCCATCCAGGAAAGTAACGTCGTGTATGAAGACACCAGGATGAGGATATTTCTGTTATCTCTTCACCTAAAGGACAATTTGTTAGTTAGAAAATTGGTATGAGGATTTTCCTTGCAAAATTTTCTCTTCACTCAGGCAGTTCATGAATGCATTCAACATGGATTGGGATTACGGTGTTGATGAATAAGAAAGAAAGGCCATGACTGTCAGAATATGGGAGGAAACCCTGGGAGAAGTCCAGACTCAAGATGATTCCAGAAAAGGAACCAAAGATGATATTCCATTCAAGTTTGAAGATCCTGATAATCTGACTGCTACATAAATGAAAATTAGTTTTACTCCTCTTGATCTATTAGCATTCCCAGGATAATCAGATGACTTACCCAAGGTATTTTGGAATGCCTTCAAGGGCGACCATGATAATCATGTTGTGCATCATGTGGAATGGTTTATGACTATGGATTCATAATATGGTATCAAAGAAGAAGAATATGGTTCCATGCGATTATTTGTCCTTCACCCAATAGGAAAGGCCCTGGTATGGTTTGTGGGCCTAGATAAAGGAATGATATCATCATTTTCACAATTGGTGGAAACATTCTATAACCATTGGGATTTAAGGCGCTGTGACAAATGGATACCTCATGTAAAGCATGCAAAGGACTTGTTCACTAAGGAATCCCAAAGCAAATATTAGGTCGAAACAACCATTGTTAAAGGTCTAACTGATGATATTTTAAGCATGATAGATGAATCTTCCCAAGCAGATGAATATGATGATGGTCCCATATATGACGATCCAGAAGTCCTAATTGAAGACGCTGAGGAATAGAAAGATAGGATGAGTCCTCCCTTCCAACATACATAAAATCCTTATGACATACTAGGTCTTTGGGAACATAATAACGAGAATTCTGAGGAAGATGGTTATTGGACATTTATGGGTCCACCTTTATATGATTCCTCGAGACCAGGTAGCATTGTCTCCATACGTGGTAATGAGGAAGAGAAGCTTAATGAAGTTACTCAGGAATAGATAGAACTTGACACTATTTGGTACAAGGAATTCTTAGTCACCTCTAGCAGAGATGTTGAAGAAGTAACTTATGAAGACCTTGTTGAAAGAGATATGATCATTCCTTCCCCTTATGAGGCTAATGACGAAGAGTGGCTCAACCCTTTTTCCACCATAATTGCAGATGGAACAACACTAGACTTTGTAGATAGTTGTTATATGCAGATGGGCCATTATGATGAAAATTTCAAAGACTTGGAACCTCGTATCTTTGGTGATTCTTCCATGATGTCACCATCATACACATCCCGTAGCAGGGAATCTTGTCGCACATAGGATTCTTTTGCATATATTGAAAATATGATGAGACAATGTTATCACTTTCAATTGTGCCCCTCAAGAAGCATATAAGAATTTGTTCAACTAGCTCTACCCTGCATCGATAAGCCCTTAACGATACATCTCAAAAAGACCAAGGAAGGTAGGTGGAAAGGTATGATCTTAATCCCTCAGTTTCATAATATTTATTGTTTATCTTTTCATTTGGAGCATGAAGGTATGGATTATATTGTCGACAATTTCAAGGGTTCAAGGATTATCGGGGTTACTAACATGACTGTGGAAAAGATAAGCGATATACTTGTATGTACAAATAAAAGATTGAGTAAATGTAGAGATAGGTTGCGGCTAACATATGAATATTTGCGAAGTCCAACTCCATGGATAGCCTCTCAAGTTTAGGATTTATGGGTGAGTTTCTGGAATATTTTTTTCTTAGAAGATATGTATGATGGAGGTGTCCCATACATAAGTACACTAGAAGAATGAATCAACAAATCCTGTCAAAGTGGCGCTTCTCCATGGCACCAGTTTCAAGTTTTCCAAGTTCTTAAGAAGGTCTGGTTTCCTACACTCATCAAGACAAGGATCCTGGTACAAACTCAACATATCGTCAATGAGGTATTGTCTTGGATTACACTAAATTATAAAGGTAAGATGACAAGTATGAATTTCCTACTTAAATGGTTACATTGGTGGTATGATTTCACTTAACCTATTTTGGATATTGGGTTTAGGTTAGGTTAGTTGCATTAGGCATATTTCTGTGCATTGCATTTGACGTCTTCTCATTATCTAGTTAGTTTTCATTGTTCTTAGTTAGTTTCTCTCATTTTGCGAACAAGGAAAGACATAAGTTTCTGCCTCTATATGCTTTTAAGCTGTCGGGAATTTGATATGTGTGTAGGTCTACAGGTACCAAAAGATTCACAAGTTCTTGAGTACTCCTAGGAAGAACACTCATCATGCAGTTGGAGCTAGTGTTACGCTGCACTTGTACCCAATGCACCTTCAGGTGTACTGCAGGGAGAGAGGGCCATATTTTTCAACCATGAGGAGTGTTATTGAGTGATGGCGGTCATGGTTGGACCCTATGGTCCTCCTTTAAGGGTATTTTTTCTTAATGGAATTGTTGACTTCCCTTTTAAAGAGGTTTTTAACCTTAGGGTTGGTTTTTGGGGTCCCTAAAGGATTACTACTGTGTCTCATGGCTCCATTCCATTCTTGTGCACTCTGGTGGCCTTTGCTTCAGCCACGAGACACTAGTCTTCAGTAGAGACCATTTCATACACCTTCCTAGCCCTTTAGTCAATGGGTCCTTACTCTCCATGACCTTCTTTCCTTAAAGGAAGGAATCTTCCATGCCGAGTCGTTTTCATGCTTTGAGGAGAGAGTTGATGGATTTTACTGTATTCTAGGGGTTATATGGGGCATAATGCCCTCCCTCCAGCTCATTTTGACCTTTCCTTCAAAGCAATTCGTTGATTTGAGAGTGTTTTGGCACCTGGGGATGCAAATACCCCAAGTAACCTACCTTAGTCTATATTTTATTATTATTTTCTTTTAATTTTAAGTTGACATTTAATTTACTTATTTTAGGTATGCAAAATTTATAAAAATTTCATAAAAATCAAATATCTAGCCAATTTAGGGCCTCCCAAAATTTTCAGCTCCTAAATTTTGGGCCTTAAAATTTTGGGTTGTAAATTTCAGCGCCTTGAAATATTGGACCCTAAAATTCTGTGCCCTAAAATCCCAGGCCCTCCCTAAAATTTGACGCCCTCTCTACAATTTCGTGCCCTAAAATTTCGCACTCTCCCTAAAATTTCTGGCCCTAAAATTTTCTGCCCTAAATTTTCGGACCCTCAAATTCCGTGCCCTAAAATTTTGGGCCCTCCCTAAAAGCTCGGCTATCCTCATAATTGATCTATCTATATATAACTAATGTTGTCATAAATACTTGCATTAATAAATGCTACATGTTACTTGTATTGTTGCTTTATATTATTGTGATAAATTACTTTTGTTTAATATTTGCATATCACTAATACTACTTGTACATGTGGGCTTTAATTACTTAGTAATGATGTCATACATGTATTTTTTGTTAATTCCTATGTATTGCACTTGTTATTGGATTATTGGAACAAATTAGTTATGCAATTGGATTATCCTTAGATGAATGAACTTGTATTATTCGTATCCTATTCTAAAATCCTAGGCACTAGTCACTAACCATACACACATAGCAGATATATTTGGTGTCTAAGTGTCTTTTGAAGAGTTACATAAGGCTCTCCCCTTGGAAGTTTCAACTTCTGAAGAAGTTAGGAGAAGTGACTACGGTGACAGTGGTCACTTTCTCCACATATGCTTGCTGGCGGTTTGGACTTCCATTTCAATTGGTAANCCCCTTGGAAGTTTCAACTTCTGAAGAAGTTAGGAGAAGTGACTACGGTGACAGTGGTCACTTTCTCCACATATGCTTGCTGGCGGTTTGGACTTCCATTTCAATTGGGAACATGAGGAATATCAAAGCTACAAATTATATTCGTAATTATGCTAAAAGAAATAAGTTAACAATTTCCCAGGTCAAAGAAAATTTCTTCACCAAATCACACAAGAAATGTATAGAAGTCGTTCCTCAAGAAATCAAGAAATTCCTCGATAACATTCACGACCAAGGAGAAATATCATGAATAATATTTGTCGATGCACAAATTTAACAATGATGGTTGAATGAACTTGTCTAAGTCCAAGTTGAAAAGATAACCAAATATTTTTGCGAAGAGAAAGCAATAAAATAATGAACTTCACTTGATGATGTAAATTATAGGTTTGATAATGACCTAGATGATAGTTTTTTCTGTACAATTCCTGCTTTGCTACATAAATTATTAATTAAAAATGTGTCGACCACATAGTCTATCCTTGCCTGCAACTAGGTCCTAGCTCTACAAATTGGGAAAAATGACAAAAAGACTAGCAATGCTTTATTAATAAAAAAGAGTGGGAATACTTCCTCAGTAAATGATCTTGATTGCAAGTTTGAACCTGTCGACTAACAATAACTTGGGTCAGCAATGAGGTGTTCATCGACCATGCGATGAGAATGAGTAGACCGTGCTAGTCAATGAGAGAAGAAGCAGAGAAGTGAGTGAAGATTCAAGCACGATTTCGATGAAACAAGATGGCTAGTCATAAGTACACAACTTACATTCAAAGAATTGAATAAGTGAAATGATAGAAGTGACAAGAAGAGCTTAGGGACATTACAAGTCCACTCTATAATAAAAGAAACATAAAATACATAGTAAATAAAGTCGAACAAGCAAAATTCCTATCTAAGTCGAGCAAATGTCGACCATAGCAGAGAAAGGATGAGGCTACAACACTAGTAAAAGAAATATAGTCAGTAAAGGAATGATTTGGAGCCCTACAAATTGTAGTACCTAAAAGTACAAGTTCAATAGACCCTTTACCAATTTTGTTATCCCATGTCCCGACCGTAAGAGAAATCACGAAACATGAATTGCATATTGGACTTGGAAAAGGAACCATATGTAGACGAATAAATAGTTGTAGATGAATAATTTGATGATTCACAGGATTACAATGTAATGAGATCACTTTTACCCATGTGGTGGGAAGAAATAGCTTCGTCCTATTCTATTCAAATCACATGAAAGCACCCCCCCGCTAGTAATAATATCGATTGGATCTCACAGTCTGTTGGTTAATCAACTCGATGAGGGAATAAAATTAGAAGAAGCTTGATTATCGTAATACAAAGCTTGAAATTCAACGTAAGTACACCACAATTGAATATTTACTCTTCAATAATTACTCAAAATCAAAATTCTTCCAAAATGACTTATAATCACTAAGTTCAAATCCCACTGTATGGGGGTGATGAAGACCCTAAATGACATTTGTTTGTCTGTGATATCATCTGGGAGGCCAATCTTGTCATTAACAAGGGTAGACAAATGGAAAAAAAAATTGGTGATCTTAGGAAACAAATACTCGTTTGGTACATGAATTTTACCAAAAAGCACCCTAGAACAAAGAGTGAAATACATACAAAAATTCACGCATTCTTCTGAACATAAGATAGTAGGAACTTAGCAGCTAAAAAGATTAAATACATCACACAAATTATAGGAGAGACAATATTATGATATGACAAATTATTCTAGGACCTTCTCAACTAAATATCATATCATATCAACGAAAACATTCTCATACAATGGTTCATCGAATACTGCTACAACAAAATAGAACACCATTAAGACTTCATGATTTTTCAAAATTTGAAGATGCCCTAAGTAAAGAACAACAAATCGAGTCTAATGATGGTTATTTGATAGAATATATTTATAGGAGATTATAAGAAATATTCAAGTTATGCAAAAAAATATTTGTGACCTTATCCTAAGAAATGTAGACTTATGGAGTACAACTTGTTGGATGGAAGACCACAATAAAGAAAATTGTAGAGTACAAGATGACAAATGTCAAGATGTATGAGTTATTCACACCAAATATTATTTTGATATATGACAATATTTTGAGTCTCTCCCTACAAAATAATGTTCATTTAATATGAAGAGTGTGAAACCTAAATGGTGTTAAAACAATCAAGTACATAACAAAATAACTACCAACTTATGCTGACTAAATCAAAAGAATAAAATTGGCATTGTCCCTTAGTTGATATAGAAGTTGAAGGATATCATATTTCACTAGTTTTTCCCGATTTTGGATCACAAGCAATGTAATGACAAGAAGCACATGAGAAAAACAGGGTCGACCAAAGCATGCAGAATCATGAATTTTCCTTAAATGGGTAGACCAAGGCTTAATTAAACCTATAGGGGTATGGAAAAATGTACAGATTGCAATCATGGGAATAACAACACAAGTCAAATTCATAGTAATTCACCCCAAGGAAAGATCTAAATAACTCCCAATTCTAGTTGATCGACCTTGGGGATGAAAACTGAAAGCTTACATTTCCTTGGAAAAACATAAGTAAAATTAAAAGGGGAAGTAAAAAGGGTTATCGTACCCATCTATCCATCTCAAGACAAACCTTGGGTCAAACCCAATGAAACACAAACATAAGATGACTATATTAAGCGGTGAAAAATAATGAAGAATCAGTCGATCCAAATGAAAATGGGAAATTACACTTGGGTTCCCTTATGTCAGTCGACTAGAATTCAGACTCAAAACTCTACAACTGGCAAATGGAAAAATACGAAGCTAATGCTCGGGAGTGCTGGAAAATTGAATATATTCCTTGCCAGTCTATCCACAAATGTTTTTCTATTACACTCATACCAAAAGTATTTGAAAAAAAATATTGAGAGTATCCAACCCTGGTGATGACCATAAATGAATCAACCAACCTGCCACTACTTAAGTAAAAAGAACTATAATCACTATGCATACACATTAATGAAATTTCTAAGTATGTAGGAGAGAAAGGATGATTACAGGGTCTAGCAGAAACTTTCATTGGTCAAGCTACTCGATAGTGGGATACTCATCAATCTTGGCTACAAACATGGATGGAAACATCTACCTACTTCATTGAGCTTTTGGGTTGAAAGAAGTTAACAACACAAGTGTGGGTTGTTAAGTTTGTTAGAGGACAAGACCCAGTTGACCAAATTAACCTTAGTGAAAAAGAATGGAAAATATTAGGCTATCATAGCAAATAAGCATGGATGCACATGTTCCTGAATACACATGACGACTTACCCAACAAATGGTATACAATTGAAGGAACAATAGGTGAGTCCTTTAATTGGAAATCCCTCAAAGAAAACGTTATCAAAGACTTATCATTTTCTACCACACAATATCATCTTGAGGAAGCTGTGAAAGTAATACATAGTTTTAATAAACCTTCAGATCAAAATGAGCGTGCCAACAAACATGATCCTACCATCATCTGACTTCGACTTGCAACAACAATATAACAACCAACCAAAAGAAACAATGTGGACTTCCAAACCATTTAGAAATAGAAAATGAAAATTATCTAAGTAAGAGATTTAGATGGAAAAGAGATCATCCTGATATCCTACACCCAGTTAAGGCTATTAAGAATTAATCTACCAAACCTAAGGAAGAAAATATGGAGCTAGGTGAAAAAAAATTCCCTCAATGTTTTAAAAACTAAAGGAGAATGATAGATTGATGAGTCACAAGACCCATAGTGGATGAATGTAGAAATTAAAATGAAATAAGTAGACATATCCATAGAGGATATTCCTAAATTAGACAAAATAGGAGACTATTGGTCAGAAGAACAAACGACATAAATATTAAACCTTCTTAGAGAATACTAGGATGTTTTTGCTAGAGATTACAGAGATCTAAAAGGACTTTTGTAGGATTTGGGATGAATTGAAATAGACCTTGTACAAGGTGAAAAACAAGTAAAAAAGAGAGCCTATAAGATATCCCACAAATACAAAGACATGGATAAGAGAGAATTAAAATCATGTTTGCTGCATGGTTTATATACATAGTCGACCAACTGAAATGGGATATCCCAATTGTCATTCAACCCAAAAAGAATCATCCTTAAAACCTATGTATATGTGTCAACTTTAGAGGACTAAATAAAGTAACTATCATAGATAATTTCCCTACACCTTTTGCTGATGAAATTATTAATGAGGTAGAAATCCATGAATGCTACTCATTGCCATATGCATTGTTGGGATATAACCAAGTTACTATAGCCAAGGAAGACCAATTCAAAACAAGATTTGTATGTGCATTTGGATTAACTACTTACATAGTCATGCCATTTGTCCTAAATAATGCACATATAGTATTTCTTAAAATAATTATCAAATCCTTTTAGGAGTACATGTACCAAACTATGGTGGCCTCCTTCAACAATTAGACTGTATATAATTTAATAAAATACCACATCAAATGGCTTCGCTTAATGCTAGTTGAATTATGTAGGAAAATCTAGTTATTATTAAACATAAAGAATTATATATTTTCTACACCTGTTGGGATCCTTTTAGTCCATTTAGTTTGCAAGGAAGGAATCAAAGTCGACCTGTCCAAAATAAAATTCATTACCAACTTAAAACCTCATGTAAATCCACAACACATTAGAATATCCTTAGGACACATGGTATTATCGATAATTTATAAGTCACTAATCAAACACCACATTCCACTTGGACGATCTACTCAAAATTAATGTTGAATTTAAATGGAACGAGGAATGTAAAGAATCCTTTGAGCTACTAAAAATAAAGTTAGTAGAAACATATGTACTATGCTTCTAAAATTGGTCCAATAAATTCCATGTACACATTGATGCATTTCCCATCACGGTCAATGCAATACTAACATAGCTAATTGATTATGGGATGGACAACCCAAATTCCTATTCCATCCAGATGTTGAATAAAATACAATAAAACTACTCAACCAAAGAACATGAAGGACTTGGTATGGTCTCCATAAATTTTGTCATTATTTATTAGCTAACCCTTTTGTTTTCTTCACAGATCATCAAGCCCTAAAATACTTAGTCAACACACCCTTGCGCCATGGAATAATATTTATATTACTCTAAGATTTTTAATTCAATATCATAGTCTAACCTAGAAAGATTAACACCGGACTAGACCACTTATCTATGATAGATATAGGAGAACACCCCATTGGAATAAATGACTTACCCAATTCCTTCCTCTTAAAGGTAGAAACAACACCTAATAATTAGCCAATATATCCCAATTCTTGCAAGATGCAGAAGGTCCAAAAGAAATTTTTGAGAAAAAAGAGAAAAAATATTAGCAATGAAAGATTCCCCATACATATTATTTAAGTATTTTCTATACAAGCTATGGAATGATGATATTCTACATCGATGTGTATTTGACCATGAAAGGGAATCAATTATCAAAGAAGCACACTTAGAACCGGCCTGAGTACATTTCCAAGCCAATACAACTATTAAAATTATTCTACATTTCGGACTATGGTGGCCAACACTTAACACAAATTGCAAAACTTTCATTAGTAAATGTAACAAATGTCAAATATTGGGATGATCTCTAAGACAAAATGAGATGTCGTTTTCAATTATCCCAAGCCTTACAATTGAAATATAGGTCATCAACTTCATTAGACAATTTTTGGCACCTGATCGTTGAACGAGTAGGAGATATATTATCACTGCATTCAAATATGTTACCAAATGGGCATGTGATGAACTAGTCGAAGATTGTCCCATCAAAATTTATTTACAGAAATACAATTCCTAGATTTGGATGCCCCCTTAAATTAATCAGTACTAGAGGAACACACTTCATTAACAAACTATACAATTCCTACTAAAATAATTCTTGATTGCTCATCACAAAAATTCAACACATCATCCTTAGTCAAATGGTTCCATTTAATCATTCAACAAGACAATAACCAAAGGACTAACAAAAATTTGAAACATCAACAAAGACAACTGGGATGACAAGATTCCATCTGTTCTACGAGCTTACAAGACAACGTACAAGAGATTGATAGGATAGACACCATTTATTCCATTGCACTTTAAACAACAAGCTCTAGTAATTATACAAGTATTACATTTGTATGTTGTATAAGAAACCTAAGAAATGATATTTGATTTACAGAAATTGGAAGAACAGAGGCTAGTTATCATACACCACCAGGAAGTGAAAAAGTAAGAAAAGAAACATGGAATGACAAAAATATAAAAACCAAAGACATTTTAGTTGGAGACCTAGTCCTATTATATGATAGAAAAATAAAAGGGAAACTAAGGATATTAGAAACTGCATTGTTGGGTTCATACATAGTCGAATAAATGAACAACAATGGTACAACGACAAGGTAGAGTCTTGACGAAAATTCGTTAATGGCATATGAATTAAGCGATATCATGCATGAGAAGCACTCTTGTTGTTTAGCAGTCATATCACCACTCGTCAATCGTTGATCGTTGTGATTCCAAGTTTAATTTTTCTAAAATTATTAAACTAATTTGTTAATAGATATTTTTTTAACTAGCTTTTCACTAAAACAAATATATAAGGGGACTAAGACATGGATGTTTTCCAGAGAAATAACTTCACTACGATGACAATTGATTGTGCACATGAATCCTACCCATTGAGTATGAGATCATATCGACGTAGAAGGATTAAATCCAACCCTAATTCATACTGAAGGAAGGAAAAGTACAATAGCTCGTCGACATACCAGACGAACTGAAAAGTCAATGATGATAGAAGGAAAACCAAGTCATCCTAACCACCTACAAAATCAACTGATTGTGGAATGTCATAACCACAACACAAAATTCCAATGCAAGTATTCTCAAGTGTGTGAAGTAATTGTTGAGCATAAACAATGTAGTTACTATAGTCACCCACTCGCATTAATTTCCCTCAATATCCCATACCTGTAAATCCTCCCTCACTTGAAGACTGTTGGAATTTTTTTTGTCAAGAATTAGAGTGAGTGTTGTTTGTTAGTTTTTCTAAGTTATTTTACTTAGGATCTTTATATAAAAGAATAACAAGCACAAAAATACATCAAATATACAAAATATACACAAGACACATAGATTTTCATCGGGGAAACCATAAACTTAGAAAACCCCATAAACTTCCTCAGAATAGTTTCACCACAAAGATAAGATGACAAGATAGAATAACCAAAGAACAATATGTCTACAACAAATATTTGTCCCTCCTCTTCCTCTCTCTCCTAAGGATCACATGAGAGAGCAAGTGAAGTGTGTGACAAATGATGAGGGCACCTCTCTATTTCTATTCTTTCATTGAGTTGTTAACTCAACCACTAGGTCGACCAGGTTACCTTTGGGGCCGACCTACCTAAGAATACTCATAAATACATTTTACTCTATTTAACCTGGGTGCTAAGTTCCCTGAATTACAATAGAGGGTTTACTTCAGTGACCATACACAATGATGACATCCCCAAAGGAGGAACACACATCCCTGATTGGGGTGCAACAATATACAATAGTAATATACATTAGAATATCTTCTGAAGTTACAATTACAACAACATTTTTGACCTCTAATCTAATTGACTTACATCTAGACTTCAAAATTTTAGAAAACCAATTTTTAGAAATTGCACTGAGGAAATATGGTCCTTCAATCAAATATAGGGCCAATGAAGAAATAATTAAGGCACAAAAGGAGGAGTTGTCAATGACATCATCGCAAGGTTGTCTCGGTGGGATTAAGAAATAAAACATGGATGCATACAATTGGGGTAAACAATGGTTGGAATTTAAAGAGAGGAGAGTCATAGAGAATAAATTAGTACTAGATACTCATATGTTGTCTATGGAAAATAACTGACACTACCTTAGTGATCCCCAACTAGAAAATCATGGGAACTTGAAGGAGGTTGCCACCAAGTTTATAGTAAGTAGGTATCATGATGGGAATATTTGGCTAGTTGATACTGTTGATATTACTAACACCTTAACCAACCATATAATTGGTTTACCTAGAAAATGAGAGTTGGTTCCTATGACGACTAAGCCCCTCGAGCTAGTCGAGGAGTTCATAGGAATCACGATATGAAAGACTCAAAAGGATTAATTATCATAAAATCCATATATATAGTGATCAAATGGATATATGTGATAATTCCCCATATCTCACCAATTTAGGTTGGCCATCATATGTCAATATGAATATGTTGGAGCCATTCATGCAAGTCTCATATGAAGGGAAATTTTCCAACTGGACCAACCATGCCATTGATATCATAAAAATAAATTGTGAAAAGTGCAAAGAAACTAGGCAAGCAATCCATTTTCCATCATTGCTCATTCAGGTTGATATGATAGACATTCCTCTAGTTGGAGAGTTACAATTCACTTACACACAACCTCCATTAATGAATAATTACATAATGTTTTCCCCAAAATGCACATTAGCTAGGTCAACAAGGCCCAAGATATTATTTGAAAATTGGTTCGAGGTGCTTAAGACAAAATGTGACAAATGAAGAGTTCCATAGTTGGTACAACACATGTTACATTGAATACAAACGTTCAAATTGAACTATACCACACCAAGGTGTGGTATATGCATGGACACGACAGAGAGACCTAGGAATCAAATTAATATCCAATGATCAATGCACTATTTACCGACCTGGAACATCACTCCAACACGATTACCCCCATCCCAAATTTTCCAAGAGTGTTCAAAGTGATCTACTTTTTCCACTCATAGATGGTGAGACCAAATATCAATATGATACTTTGTTATATATCACAACATTTTCTCCAAAAGACACAACCCCAAGAAAACAACTATTCATCGATCTGACCTTAAGTCAAGGAAAAGAGTCCATCAATGAGTCCTCTAGTCATTCGAATAAGAATGAATTAGAATATTTAATACATGAAGGATTCAAACCAATCTTCGATGAGCCCCATCTAAATTAAAATCTCAAACAAGTTGTTGAGAAAGTGCTAGTTTACCATCATAATCCCAAGGGGAAGTCAAATCAAGAACAATACAGGAAAATGAAATGATTCTAACGTTGTCTGTTGGGGAAGACATAGTCGATGCATAGGAAAAGACCAATACTATTGTAATATAAGCTGTGAAGTATACAGTTACAATAGAACACCAGATTGTTAAAACTTTCTTGCAGTAGCAAGAGATTCCACCAACCAAAAAGGTAATGGGAGCTCCGCTACCTCCCCTGTCTATCCACGTAAATCCTAGAAACAAAAATATACCAAAAAACAAATATATTTAACTGAGGAAACCTCACCTCCCTCATCGAACCTACTTGAATAAGAATACCCTCCTTTAGTAACGACCCCATTAACAACTCCCACTATTAACCCACCATTTTCATAAATACTCTCAATCTTACCATCGACATTCTTTCAGTCGCTCTCCATAGTATTCCCTCAAATACAACAAATAATCTCAAAATATCTTTCTCTTTTAGCAATATAATCAACATCAAAGGAACTATCCATCTCACCTACAACACATGCATTGAGACCTTATGCAAAAAATTCCACTACACTTTTATCCATTTGATTGGATATCATATCGCCTACCATAACATCAACACAAATATTTCCTATTGACTAGATGATCTTGTCATCGAAATATTTAGTGCTTTCTTTGACCATATTGTCATCTATTACATAACCCATTATGTTGACCATCCTAGCAACTACACTCTCTTGACCATCACATCGAACCTCGTGAGCACCACTTCCTTAACCACTTCAACAAAAGTTCCATCAACTCTTCCACCATTAGGTCCATCGACCATCACACCAATAACTACCCTAACTCCATCTACCTCAACTGTATAAAAATCCCCTCCAACCAGTAGAGTAGGTCAACCATAGACAAAAAAGAAGACAAGAAAGGGAAAGAAAAATAAGTCTTAAATCAAGTCATGGACTTAAATTACCAATCCAACAAATAGTTGGAACTGCAACAACTATTGGTGTGTTTTCACTAGCAAGGGATTTTGATGATTAATTAGAGGAGTTCTTCAAAATAATGAACAAAGCACACAACAAATAGTGGAATGATGCCACCAATAAAATGACATCGGTGAAGAACGTAAAGGAATATATGTGGAACCGCTCTGACTAATAAGTAGATAAGTAGATTGGTTTAATAGTAGGACCACAACTAGATTGACACATCGATCATATTCAAATATTGGTCATACAATACTTCACCATTTTCAGCAAATTGTTGACCAAGATCAATAGCAACAAGAAGACCAATACAAACTTTTCTCAAAGCAAGACAATAATATACAGGAGTATGAATCCCTCAGAACAAAGTTCACTTTGGTATTGAATAATTGGTATGCATACTATGGCCAAGTTTTCTCAAATCCACATATGACCCATGATACCATTATATACATGTGTACAAAAAAGGCTACAACATATCCCAGGACACCAAAAATTTGGATGAATAAATTGGCATGGGACAACAAAGAATCATTGAACTACAAAAATAGAAGCATCAGTGGTCTCAAGAGGCCAAACCAACACAAGGAGAAGCTAACCAACTAGCTAAATGAATATACCTACTAATGCACTTTGCAGAAATCCTATACCAAAACATTGGCCCTAAACTACAATGAATGAAGCAAAAACCTATACCAGGAAAAATCCTTCCCTGTCAGAGTTAACCATAGTCAACACAAACATGTAGCCTTATATTATATGAATAGGAAGAATTCTAATAACGTCTGGTCATCCGTTCCCTTGCCATTGTAAAAGCATGCATTGAAGGAATTCCACCTAGAACAACATCCACTTCTTAGCAACCATAACTCATAAAATTTTATGATTTTGTAATTTGTAGTTTCACATCTCCTTTCTTTCTTTGGGACAAAGAAGAGTTTTGGAGTGGGCGAGATGTTCGAGGATCCTAGCCGATGAGTATAATAGGTCCTCTTGACCCAATTTAGTCGATTTAGTTAATCCAGTTGTTGAGTATTTACATAGATATATATATATATATATATATATATATAGGATGGTGAGCCAGGAAAAGATTAACATTGTCCTCCATTGTACATTATGGATTTGTGATATAATGCGACAAACTTGTTGTTATTATGACCAGTAATTTCTTCCTTACTCTCTTTATGCATGTGTGCTCTTGTGTATGACTATATGTTTTTTTACACTACTAGTAACCACATGTAATCCCATAGATTACCACAATGTATTTTGATATGTTTTTTAATAAGATTTGGTTTTATAATGATTCTCCATTTAAAAATGGATCAACAAAAAAGTAGTTTGATATGATTTATTATTTTTGGTTCCTAGACATATGACATGCTGCTTAGGTTTTTATATCAACCACTATAAAGTGCAACCATGTTTGATGCATTTTGATATAAGTTTTAATAATATTTGGTTTCCCAATAGTTCTCCACTACAATACACATTCACAGAAGATAAGTGGTCTGATACAATTTATTATTTATTATGTCTTGATGTATGGAACACTGCTTAGGCTATTATTTTGTTGCTTTCCCCAGTTCCTTCGAAGAGAAAATGTAGTTTTTCCAAGAGAAAATGTAGGAATAGGTCACGTATGGGATTTTTAGTGGTTGGAAAATAATATTTTGATAAACAAAATAATGCATACAATACATGTGAATTAAATTATAATTAAGCAACCTTTTTTTAGGTAAAATAGTGACAAACTCGAGAACTCTATATTTTTATCATATTGTGAGATAGTATTTCCAAAGGTGTCTACTCATATCACTACAATATTATCCTCGAAACATTATAGGATCTTTGGCTGCAATGAAATCCAATAGATTTAGAAGAGCCTTCAATGGCGTCTTGGCTAGTGGCCTTTTAGGCAATTGTGATAACAACCCACTTAACTCATATGCTAGAGTAGAGTCAAGATTACTTGAATGAAATTTTCATAGGGGCTTGAGCAACATTTCATGACATAAAAGGTTGCACAAGACATCCAACCCATGATGGTTGCACATAACATTTATGGTATAATTTTCAACAATGATCCCACAAATCATGTTTGAACATGTTCAAACAAATTTGGAAGATTGAGTGCTACATAAGTAAAGTAAAAACCATTTCATGTTTCCTCATATGTATTTGTAAATAAGATCCATTATTCCATTATTGAAACCTAATCAATAATCTCCACAAAAACTCCAATGGTACTATTTTCTACATTAGGTAAGCTAATATTTGTGTGGATAATTTCATCACCAACAATTGGACCCTATAAAAAAGGATCATGATCCATCCCAAGACTCAACAAGTACATAGTCCTAGTCAACTCCTTAGTTGAACCTTTCAATGGACCTTGAATTCTTTGACTCACACATCCTTCTACAAGGATTGGTTATTCTGCATGCCCAAAAAAATCACAGTTCAACACATATACAACATTTTGAATATTTAGCAAAGACAAGGCCAATGCCATCAATGTGGTAGTGTATGTCTTGTTGCATTCTTTTATTCGAAAACTAGAAATAAGTTGTTAGGTATTCCTCAATCAATTTTGTAACCATTTTGTCACTAAAATGAAACGATTAAGGCACCAAAACATTATTAAAAAAATGTATAAGTGTATGTAATATTGAATAAAAAGTTGTTGGGATATCTTCACTTTATGCTACCCTTCTCTCTCAATGTTATCGTAAACAATTTTTTTGACTCAATACACCTATGCTCATGGTTTTTCTTATAGAATTTGAAGACCAACATTTGAATTCCATTGATCAATACATCATAGCTTTTCCATTTGGGTTTATTTATTATAAATTCATAGATTTCATCCTCGTGTGAATGGTATTGTCAATTGTTATTAATCAATTGTGTTTGGTTTTTTACATCTAAACCTTTTCTAACAAACTTTTTTTTGTGTGCTTCTACCATAATTGTGAATGAATCATTCAGTTGACTATGTTGTCTCACTATCATCACCTGAGTAAAATGGATCATTGGGATCATAGCATTGTTTATGATAATTGACTCTTATCAGGCTATAACGTTTTAACCTTGCTAAAACACTACCTATATATTTAGAAATTTAATGCATGTTTCTACATGTTCTAAGGCAGAATTGTTTAATTTTCCCTTTATATCCACCTACGAGTATTTTCTCCTTGAAAACCTAGACTCGGGATGGTAGGTGAAAGTGAGAACAAATCTCCTCCTAGTAACATTGAAGAACACATAGAATGTGCACTTTCTCAAGAAGAAGAAGAGATGTATAGTAGTTTCAACAAGATCCTTACATGACTCACCAATGTCTTTGCCTCAATTTCGACTAGTGACTTGACAAGAATCGCCTTTGACAAAGTTTCAAGGTGAAAATGGATCTTGACATACCTAATTAAAGTAAAAATTTATGTAGAGTCTATAGACAACTGATTAAAACAACTTGAGTCCTAGATATCTGTGAACAATATTTTTAAAGATGATAAAGTCACCATTGCATCTTTGAAGTTGTCATCCTTTTACATTGATGGTGGGAATACCTTTTGAAAAAACATGATGAGTTAGGAGACACATCAACACATATAAGAAATTAAATCTGTTTTAAGCTAGCTATATTCAAATTAAAGAGAAAAAATATACATACAATCAAGGTGATTTTTTGCTAGATTGGAAACCATACCAACAACAAAACAATATTTTTTTAGGATGAGAAACTTTATGGCTACTATAAAAGTTTGCATTGTTCCTCTTCCTAATTGTAAAACTAGAGACATAGATAGGTCTTTGATAACTTCAATTATAACTAGCTACGGAAACAAAGAAAAAGTTGTAAAGGATGGTTATCATTCAAAAGAGGGATGGGAGGAACCTTTGGACCAAAGGAATCATCTAGATTTATTGTAAAAAATTTGACCCCACAAGTTATTTATGTGATAACATCCAATTTAGTGTATTGGTCATTGAGTTGGATTTGCATATCATCCAATTGCATTAAAATTTCATTGTTTTCCTCCTGCTCCTCAAGTAGATATTTTTCCAATTAGATCTTTCATATTCCAATATAAAGTGATGTTTTTAAAGTACTTTGTATCTATTATGTTGGAGGTATTTGTATTGAGGATCTAGAGCCCCATTTTGCACTCAAATTCCTCCCTATCAAGGTGATTTATTTCCACCTCCACTTTGATACCATATTCATAAATTCATGCTTTAACGTGAGCAAGGGTTTCATGTCTATAAGAAGCCTCAACTTCGTCTAATTCCTTGCACACCAGAGCACATGAAATTATGTCACTATGACATCATCCCAGTTTCCTTTATCTACTACCATCCATATTGATCTCAAGGAAATTAAATCAAGATAGATGGGAGAGATAGAATTGGTGAGAGGAATAGAGGCATAATGTAAGAAATAAAAGAGGAGAAGGGGATAGCCAGAGGAGGAAAATATATCACACCATAATAGAATAAAACCATAGTGAGAGTTAGAACAAGAAGAAATAGATAAAAAAATATATGACCTCTAAAGTAGGAGGAGAAAAGGAAAGAAATAGAGCTTGAGTTTGGAGCCACTAAAATGTGGAGATGTCAATATTTTATGCATTTAATCAGGAAGAGAGAAGGTACTGCTACTATAATTTTCTCTTGATGATGGAAAATTATTTCCATATCCATCATAATATTCTTTCCTACCACAACCATGATTTCACTAGGACGAGGTGCACATTTCCTAGTATCAGTAGCATTAAACTAGTCGGTTTCCATGATCACCAACATTTGGAAGGTAACATGACATGGAAGGGTTTCGCCAGAGGGACTTTCCCACATTAGTTCTCTCTTGCACCCTATACAAGGATTTGAAATCCTTCTCCACACGGTTTGTACAATCTACGAATAACTGTGAGCTTTAGTCTAGAGTCCAACCTTTGTACAAAGTGTTATGAGTGCAAAAAACACTTTCATTAGCTAGCTGTCGATCAGCCACTTTGATGGTTTCTCTATGGAGATGAGAGGGTATTAGGAGAGGAATGTTGGAAATGGTGTGTTTTATTTGCTCAAGGAATCCTACTTCTAGTGTTCAATTTTTTGAAAGTTCACAGATGGGAGTGTCATTTGATAGCTTAATGGTCATGTTCATTACAAGTTATGAATCTCCTTATACAATAAACTTCTGATTTTTTTTTGAATTTCAATTCTGAAGGAAAATTCAAGGGGAGGAAAGATCAATGAAATTATTTATGTTAACACCAAGGGATCCCACATATACCCAAATTATGTATCCCTAGTCATTTTGAATAACACCACTGAAACTAGTAAGGAAGCTCCAACAAAGTTCATTTTCTTAATATTAATCAACAAAGGAGACCAATTGGTGGGGATGGAGAGTGAAGGTTATCTGGGTATTCTTTGAGTGGTGGAATTAAATGGGGATAGTCCCAGTTCTAGATAACAACCTTTTCCTTTTCTTGGCATCTCCAATATGCTTGAGTCCACAGAGATATTTGAAGAGTCTCCACAATATCATGGTGAATTTTAATCCAAATTTGGAGATCGGTCATTATTGTGTCCTTGAATATACTTCTATTGCACTACTTCCAAGTTTCCTATAAGAGAAGACAAGGAATAAGTTGCCAGGTCTGATTAAACATGGGATTGAAAAGAGAAACTTTGTGCCAATTAATGATGGTATATTTGGTATTTCTATGGTCTCTATCTATTTTACAAAAGAGGGAATCAATTCAATCCTTGGAGTTTAAACAAAGGGGCAATGATTCAAAATACGTTCCATGGTTTCCTCTGCTTGTTTACAGAGGGGACAAAAGGAAGGGCCTTTGAATCCTCTTTGAAGGAGTTGATCAGATTTTAGGATTTTCCTTCTGGCCACAAGCCATAAGAAGGTGGATACTTTAGGCCATATATTCTACCTAAATTTTTTCCTCTAAAATTTTCCTTTCTTTTCCTAAGAGAAACCATCAATAATATGGTGGGATTCCTTTAGATAAAAAATTCCCCCATATTTGAATCCCCATTGAAGTTTATCTATACCTATTTTTATTTATATTTCTCTTTCTTGTAGTTCAATCAAAAACCATTCTCCATGCCGGGAATCATTACCTACTGTCATTGTTCTTTGGGGAGCCATGCTCTCAATTGTGAATCCTTATGTGATGGATCCCAATAGTGGAAAAATTGAGTTTGGTTAGCATCAAGTATCAAAGTTTTGATATTTTGAACATTTGAATGTCCAGTTTGGGAATCTATTGGAAAGTATCCTTCCAAAAGAAGGAAGATTAGCTATTTCTAATTCACCAAAAACAATGATATTTTACAAATTCATGATTTTACCAAGATGAGTTACATATAAGGGATCCTTTCTTATCTCCTACCATATGTATAAGATATTTATTCTCAATATCCCAAGCAAATTGTTTCTTCCGAATTATAATCAAAATAACCTCCTTACTTGTGAGACATTGCCACCAAATTTTGGCTCTAAGCGCAAGATTTTTTTTTCATCTCTCTCATTGACAAGACCTTTAATGATTTGGAGAGGCAAACTTTCTCCCATACTAGAATGGCCTATTTGTACTTAGCACTAGTGCTACCCAGTAAGAAGGATCTTTAAAGGTTTCTAATTGTTTTATGGATGAATTTGGGATATGCAAGAATAAAGAAGCTAAAACGTCATGGATTCTAAGGATTTTTGATGAGGGTGAGATGTCCAGCAAAGTTATGGGATCAAAAGCTCCAAATAGGGAGTTTTTTTTATATATTTTAAATGAGCTATTCTAGGATATGTTGCGAGATGTATTTTGAATTAGAGGGGAACCAAGGTACTTATAAGGAAGAAAGGAATGTTGGATACCAAGAACCCTTGATATATTATCTTGAATAGTGAGAGAAGTATTGAAAAAAAGTTGAGACTTATTGAGTTTTATCTGTGTTGGACGCCTCCATGAAAATTCAAAGGATATTCTTAATAGCTTGAGATTCTCTAAATGAAAAAAAGAAAACTATTGATCATGGTATCATCTACAAACTATGGGTGAAACAAGATTAGCTCATTACCATGCATCTTTATTCCTTTCAATTTTCCTTCGAGAATCGTTGCTTTGTTGCTTCTTCCTAACCCCTCTCCCATGAGGAAGAAAAGAAAAGGGGACAGGGGATATCCTTGTTGAATGCCTCTCGATGGGGAAAATGTGGGTGAGGGGGAGCCATTTATCAATATAGAAAATAAATCATATGAGGTTAGCCAAAGGTTCTTGTTTCTCAAAATATAAAAAAAACCAAAGGTAAGAAGAATGTGCTTAATGTAATGCCAATTGCAGCTTGTTGAAGGCCTTGGAATGTCTAGATTTAGAATCATAATTGGATTGTTGGAAGTTTTGAGTGAGTGTATGGTTTCATGATATAATACCATACCATATATCATTTATCTACCTTCAACATACATTGATTACTCAGGAGAAATGTGAGTAGGGAGAAGTGGATTCATCCTATTAGAGATAACTTTGATAACTATTTTGTTAGGATATTTAGACACTTAGGAGTTAGTTAAGATCAACTCGTGTAATATATCCGTTAGGTAAAAGTGTGTTTCTTTAGTATGCATTAGTATGCATTTGTAAATATTCTAATCCAATGGTCACGATATGTTCTAGACATAGAGTGATCCGACGGTTCAACTTCTCTTAGATCATACCTACCATTGATCTATGGCTTAACACCCAATTGGTCTATGATCTCTATTTAAAGAGCATAGAGGGTCCTTAGCTAGTTGATCGATTATGAGAAGCTCATGTAGATTTCTTTCTTTTGCATAATAAATTGCTCCAAGTAGCTATTTGGCTGGGGCCATGGACTGTTTCCCTCTCAAGGGTTTTAACCACGTGACAAACATCGACGTGTTGATCTGTGATCTATTTGTGTGAAGCGGTTGCTCAAGGTGTTCAGTCATTTTAGTTAGTTGGTCAAGTTAATATCTGTCACGTCACTATTGGGGACATCTTCAACATTTTCTTTGATCCAGCATAACTTCATCATCCATAATCAGTTTTCAGTGTCGTTTTTTTTAAAACCGCATATTTTTTTGAGCTCTTTGCATCCATAAAGTTAATTTTTGTTATTTCAGCCATTATTTTATATTATGGCTGTCCCTTGTGATATTATACTTACAAGTTCTAACTATTTCTCATGGAAATCTTGTATGGAGGATGTTCTACGAAGTAGGGGACTTTTCAGGATAACCTCAGGGAAAGAAACAGAACCCAATGATGATGATAAGAAAATTAAATGGGAAAATTGATGTGATGAAGCTCGTGGATTGATTATGATGTCAATCTGTACTGATTTGCAATTCCGCATATCTGGAATTGATGAACCTGATATAGCTTGGGAAAAGTTGGAATCCGTGTTTGGTAAACACAATGGAATTTGGGGTCATCAACTTGAGAATGAGTTGATTTGCTTGAATCTAAATGATTTTTCATGCATTCAAGACTATTTATCTAAGTATAAAACTCTTAGACTCTTATGTGTAGAATGCAAGATTAAGAAAGAAGACAGACAATGTATTTATCATATTATTTCCAAACTTGGACCTGCATATTCTATTTTTGTATCTACATTCTACTCCATGAAATAATCCTTGGCTGTAGCTAGCTATCAAGAGCCTAGTCTTGAATCCTTTTATGATTCCTTATTTAGAGAGCAAGATAAGCTCATTCATCTTGGAATAATTAACAATGAAGATACATATGGGAAAGCATTATTGTCCCAATGGAAATAAAAGTCCAAGCCTCCCAAGAAACATAATTTTCGCAATAATAAGCCAAACAACAAGGGTCCCAAACCCTCTCAGTCAGCTCCTTCTTTAAAAAATGACAAAGGATCCAAGAAAAAAGGAAAGAAGTCTGAGTGTCATTGCAATTTTTGTGGAAAAGATAATCATGATGAATCTAAGTGTTTTAAGAAGATGGCAGAAATGAATAAGCACTACATCAGCCTATATTCGTCTTCAGAATCTACCTCTCATGGACATGCACTTTGTGCTTCTGGTTACTCTTATACTGCATCTTCTTCTTCTACTTCAATTGAATGGCTCATTGATTCTGGAGCATCTTATCATATGGCTAAGGATAAAGCCATATTTTCTACTATGCATGAATGTAACACCAAACAAATATTTGTTGGTGATGATAGATCTCTAAGTGTTATAGGATCTGGAATAGTTCCAGTAGAAAATGGCCATTTCAGTGATGTACTATGTGTTCCAAAAGTTTCCTGCAATTTGTTATCAGTCTATCAAATTACTCATTCAGGTGAAGGTAAAACTGTGACGTTTACACCTCACCAAGTTGTAATCAAGGATTTTAAAAATCCTCAAATTTTCCTTGCTACTGGAACTGTTGATGATATTACCAGGCTGTACATATTTAACAACTTTGGGTCATCACCTTTTCCTTCAGTTTTGTTGCTCATAGTGATAACTTGAGCAAACTTTGGCATGAGCGAATTGGTCACTTAAATTATCGCTCATTGCAACAACTGTGTAAAGACAATATGGTGACTAGTCTTCCGATGGTATCTTGCAAGGATGGTGTTTGTTCCAGTTGTGTACTCGAAAAACATCATCGGGACAATTTTGACAAACGTGTGTCTTGGCGCGCCTCGGTTCCCTTGGAGCTTGTGCATAGTGACTTGTGTGGCCCTCTTCCATCTACTTCTTTTTCTGGTTTCAAATATTTCTTAACTTTCATTGATGACTACTCCAGACACACTTGGGTTTACTTCCTAAAACTTAAGAGCGAAGTATTTAACATGTTCTTGGCCTACAAGGCCCTTGTTGAAAAACAATCTGGTCATCAAATTATTAAGTTAAGATCTGACAATGGAGGAGAATATGTTAACAACAAGTTCACTACTTTCTACACTGAACAAGGAATCCAATAACAACACACTGTACCATATACACCACAACAAAATGGTGTAGCTGAACGGAAGAACCACACTTTAAAAGAAATGGATATTTGTATGATCCAATCTAAGGGACTAAGTCTTGAATATTAGGGTGAGGCCATAAATTGTGCAAATTACATAGTTAATCGCACACCCACTAAAGTTTTACAAGGTATAACACCAGAAGAAGCACATAGTAAAATTAAACTAGATGTAAGTCACTTTCGTGTGTTTGGTTGTGAAGCATGGGCTCACATTCTGGATGAAAAACAGAAAGCATTGTAGTCTAAAAGTGAAAAGTACATATTTGTTGGATATTCTGAAGATGTAAAAGGTCATAGACTTCTTCATCCCCGTTCACATGATATAATCATTAGAAGAGATGTTAAATTTGATGAAAATCTCTTCGCCTGCGAGCCTAACTTGGTGGGTGTGCCATCTTTGGCCTGTGAGCCTGATTCAACGATTGTGCCTTCTTCTTCTTCTTCCAACTTCCTTGACAGGTTTCCAACTCCAGTTTCTGATGATGACAGTGAGGATGAAAATCCACCTCCGCTTGCTCATGTTCCTCAAATTGCACCAGCACCAATGCCTCCTTGATGGGTCCATTCAACATGTGAAGTAGTTGGTGATCTTGCTGGTGATCCTAGAGATCAGCGTCGAACATGTTCTCAGTTTCAGCGAGCCTCTTCTCTTTTGGCTCAAGTTTTCGAGAATCATGATCTAGAAACTTTTGCAGAAGCTTCAGGAAATCCAGATTGGGATGCAACTATGGATGAAGAATATCGTTCCTTAATGGCGAACGATACTTGGGATCTTGTTCCCCTTCCAAAAGGAAGAAAACTTGTCATATGTAAATGGGTCTACAGAACTAAGTATGCATCAGATGGAAGTGTTGAAAGACTTAAGGCAAGGTTAGTTTCCAAAGGTTTTTCTCAATTTGAAGGGATTGACTACAATGAAACCTTTGCCCCTATAGCAAAAATGAATTCCATCCGCCTTGTTCTTTCCCTTGCAGCCTTACATAACTGGGAAGTCCATCAAATGGATGTCAAGTCTACCTTTTTACATGGTGATTTACAAGAGGAAATTTACATGGAACAACCTCCTGGATATGTTTAGAATAACTCTAGCCTTGTCTGTCTCCTTAAGAAATCCTTATATGGCCTTAAGCAAGCTCCTAGAGCTTGGTATGCCAAAACAGATAGCTTTCTCCTTGACAGTGGTTTTTCTAGATGCCATTCTGACCCCAATGTCTATACCAAGAAAGTAGGAAACCATCTCATCATACTTGTTCTTTATGTTGATGATATTATCCTTACTGGTAGTGACCCTAAACTTATAACCCATGTGAAATCCAGTCTTAAGCAAAATTTTGAAATGTCAGACTTAGGACATTTGCATTATTTTCTTGGTTTCCATGTCCTACAAACCAAAGAAGGAATCTTTCTTTCCCAATCTAAGTATGCTTGTGACTTTCTTCACCGCTTCCACATGGAAGATTGTAAACCAGCCCCTTCTCCCTTCCATTCTGGAGTCAAACATTCTACCACTTGTACTTCCCCTGAAGTAGATGCCACCTTGTATCATCAGCTTGTTGGTAGTATTTTATACTTGAATCATTCCCGTCTTGACCTTTCCTTTGCCGTTGGTCATGTTGCCCGTTATATTCAAACTCCTCATGAAAGTCACTGGAAATTAGCAAAAATAATACTTCGACATATTCGAGGTACAATTCAGTTTGGGATTCATTACAGTACAGGGGGAAACCTTTGTTGGTTGGTTTCACTGATTCAGATTGGGCCGGTGATCCTGATGATCAAAATTCTACAGCAGGTTATGTTTTTAGTCTGGGATCTGGACCTATCACTTGGGCTTGTAAGAAACAACAAGCTCTTTCTCTTTCTTCAGCAGAAGCAGAATATCAAACCGCAGTTAATGCCAGTCAGGAAGCTTTATGGCTTCAATAGATCCTTTCAGAGTTTGGATTCGAGCAGTAGCAGCCTACTCCACTTTGGTGCGACAATCAAAGTGCCATCAAGCTTGCCAAAGATCCAGTTCTACACCAGCACAACAAACACATTGAGCTACACATGCACTTCATAAGAAATATTGTTCATGATCGTGTTATTGAAGTGCTCTATTGCCCTACAGATGATCAAGTTGTAGACATCTTCACCAAGTCTCTTATAGAAGCGAAGTTTTCTAAAATTCGGTCTATGTTAGGAGTTCAAGAATGTGTCCTTAAGGGGGGATAGGCTCTAATGCCTCCTTCCTTCTCCTAATAGTGTCACTTTTGTAAATCCTTCAATCCTATCCCGAGTTGCTCTTAAGGGGGGATGTTAGGATATTTAAACACTTAGGAGTTAGTTAAGATCAACTTGTGTAATATATCCGTTAGGTAAAAGTGTGTTTCTTTAGTATGCATTAGTATGCATTTGTAAATATTCTAATCCGACGGTCATGGTATGTTCTAGACATAGAGTGATTCGATGGTTCAACTTCTCTTAGATGATACCTACTATTGATCCGTGGATTAACACCCGATTGGTCTACGATCTCTATTTAAAGAGCATAGAGGGTCCTTGGCTAGTTGATCGATTATGAGAAGCTCATGTAACTTTCTTTATTTTGCATAATAAATTGCTCCAAGTAGCTATTTGGATGGGGCCATGGACTGTTTCCCTCTTGAGGGTTTTAACCACGTGACAAACATCGGTGTGTTGATCTGTGATTTATTTGTGTGAAGTGGTTTCTCAAGGTGTTCGGTCTTTTGGGAATACCCTGTGTACTCGAACATATTTGTGTATGACATTGCATAAGATGATAAGATGATACTTATTGGGATCATTATCTTAATTTTCCTTAGGAATAAGGGTTAGGGAGGTAGACTTAGGAAGGACTAATAAGATGAATATTCTTAATGTAATGCCAACTAAGATTGCCAAAGGCCTTGGACATGTCTAGCTTTAGCATCATATTTGGTTTCTTTGAATTTTTGAGAGTGTATGGTTTCATGAGATAAGGTTATACCATCTATAATTTTTCTACATTCAACATACCTTGATTACTTAGGATAAAAGAGAGTAGGGAGAAAGGGATTCATCCTATTAACGATAAATATGATAACATTTGTGTAGGACATTTCATAAGGTGATAGGGAGATACTTACTAGGAGCATTATCTTGCTTTTCTCTAGTAATAAAGGTTATGAAGGTAGAGTTGAGAGCTAACACATGAATCCTAAAATATTCCTAGAATCCTCTACAACAACCCAAACATTTGGTTTTATCATCAACCAATATCAATGGAATAAATTAGTTGTGAATCCATTAAGCCATGGAAACTTTCATGCCGTCATTTCCATGATCACACTTTCCACTTCCTCCATAGTAGTTTTGTGTATAAGGTTTTCATTCTCAAAATTAATAATGAGTTTGGGAAAGTGATGAGTGATTTGATTGATGGATTCCTATTTGTACCTCCTTGGCTCTTGAAGGAGTTTTTGGTAGAAGGATACCATTTCTATTTTGATATCCTGATGCTAGATAACTCAATTCCATGATTATCTAGAAGGGATATTATTTAATTTTGATACATGTGTTGTATCATTTGATGCAAAAAACAAGTATAATTGTTGTAACGTAATAAGAATGTGATTAATGTAATGCCAACTAAGCTTGTCAAAGGCCTTGGAAATGTCTAACTTTAGCATCATAGTTGGTTTTTTGGAAGTTTTGAGGGAGTGTATGGTTTCATGATCTAAGATTATACCATCTAGAATTTCTCTACCTTCAATATACTAGGGAAAATTTTAAGAACCCCCCTAAATTTCTATGTATAATACATGGGCGAATCCCCATTATATGTAGGAAAATATGAATTCTATTTTATCAATGCTATATTATGTATATATATATTTTGCTGAATTATATAATCTTGTAAAATCTTGGCGAATCTTTCACTAAATTATAAAATATTGTGAAGTCTTGGCAATTTTTTTGATAAAATATAAAACCATATGTAGTAATTCGAAAACATATAAACAAATACTAAATAGGAGATAAATCTTTAATAAATAATCCCATAACAAGCCATCTTTTGATGGTAGTTTGGTACGTCACTCTAACTATCACAATACATAGAATTTCACCATACTCTAGGAATACTCTTGAAAAACAACAATGAAGTTTTTCATCACCATGACAAATAGAAACAATGTTAATATGAGGGCCCACCAACACCTTGATAATCCTTTATCTCTCGATGCTATAGTAAGGGCACACCAACACCTCATTTATGCACACACCTTACGAAATTACAGGGTTAAAAACTCTAAATTCGTATTGTTTATTTCAATGCACTTGGAACTATTCTAAAAATCATTGCCACTCTATATGAAATGCAAATATATGTGTTCCAAGTTGGTCAACAAATGTTTATTCAACCAAATATAATCCACATGATTTGAAACCTGATTAAAACCCATCCCCACTATGCATGATACATTTCCATGCAAAAATGAAAATGTAGGTTGCTGAGAATGTGGTGATGTCATGACATTGGTTCAAGTCTTTAAATCCATGAAAAGAAGGATACAAAACTATGACAGAGCTTGTAGAAGAGTAATGAGGCATATTGTACTAAATCTGGGACTTCTTTTACAAATACAATAAACATAGTAAACAAAGTTCTTGGATTCAAGCAAATATTACATTCTTTTCTAAGGTTCCTAAAAACTATTGGCAACATACAAGTTGAAATCAAGGTCTCCAAAGAGATTTTTTGTATGGAAGTCAAGATTCAATGCTAAAACATGAGGAAGAAATTGGGATTATTGATATCTTTAATCAAGGGAAAATCTTGGTTGAAAAATGTGTTGTCAACTAATTTAAAACGCATGGTTCCTTTATGTTCAAATGCTTTTTGGAAGCTTGAAACAGGTTGAAAGTTGGATTACATGGGATAGTCTTATGAGTAGGAAGGGTTGGGACCTTATATTACAAACTATATAAACTTGGAAAGTGAAAGGAAAATGCATGTTGACAACCCATAGTTTTAGGCTTGAAGACCAAGAAAGAAGGGGAATTTTTTCTATTGGGACCTTTGGGACTTGTAGAGAGAATGATGGAAAGAGTTGAAGGGCCCAAGCAAAGAAATGTTGGAAGATGATAACTTTGAAGGTAATTTCTCATATTTTTGGTGTGAGTGTGATGATAAGGACTTGTAAAGGCTTTGTCCTTTGTATTTATGTAAAAAGGTGACTTTTATATAAATATAGCAATTTTTTCCTTGTACTTTAGAAAGTCGGTCACTTGAAGTGATGTAATTTAATTTTTAAAAGGGAGTTTTAATGATGACCCTTAATATTGTAATTAATTCTTAACCCTACATTAGGGTAGTTAGGGAGAATAGTTACAAATTTGAAGTATAAGATAGAGAAAGGACATTGAAGACACTCACTATCAGAAGGGAAAGAAGAATAACATGAATAAGAAAGAAGAGATACTGTAGCAACAGTGGCACGATTTATAAGAGAAGGAGAAACAACACATTTCCCAAGGCATCTTGTAGCATTTATTGCACCCATACAACAAGTACAATCACACATGTGAGGGAACAATTCCCAAGAAAAATTGATGTGCATTAAATGTTCGCTATATAGTCTATACAACATTAATTATAGGCACATGTGGGCACAATTTTCAAGGCAGAATGTACAATAGGAAGTACAAGTCATACAAAACATGTGGGGGTCATACAACAGGATGTACATTTTTCAGTTTACATGGAATATAAGGTAGTTTGTTTTGTTTCAACTACTATTTCAGTTTAGTGAAATTTTGTCCGTGAGGATTGAAGAAATAATTTCTTATGTTGTAGAGAAATTTCTGAGTACTCTTGTTTAATGAGAAATTCTTCTTTAGGTTTTTCCCCAAGTTGGGGTTTTTCCCATTCATTTGACCAAAACATCTATGTACAATGTGTTTGCTTCATCCTTAGTGTTTGAGAAGTTCCTTTGGATTTGTAGTTTTGATTTCAAAGTTTATGAGCAAATTTTAATTAAAGCCTTAGACATTCAAAGTGTTTGACATAATGCATGCGTGAGAAATTATTATGCTTATGCTAGTTTTTTCTTCATCCAGAGTGATACTGAGTTAATGCTCAAGCTAGTGTTTCACAGTAAATAAGTGCATAAGAAGTGTTGTGGTAGTCTTCCTATTGTTTTTGTTGTAATTTATTTTCTAAATGATGAGCATACGGTTTGAGTATAGGTTGGATGGGATATCCAACTATATCCCATGGGAAGTAAGAGTTTATGTCGTATTGAAAGAATGGAAAATATGGAGTTTTGCAAACTCTAAGATGACCAAACCAACAAATAGGGATGAAATTGAAGAGTTTGAAGCCCTTGAATCCAGATCCCAAAGAGTAATCTTGGATGGGGTTAAAGACCTTCTCATTCCCCATTTAGAAGTAAAGAAAATAGCTAAAGAGACGTGGTATACTCTGAATCAATTGTTTGAAGTCAAGAATGAGAACCACAAGATGACATTGAGAGATAAGCTGCACAATGAAAAAATGAATAAGGATGAGGGTGTAGCCTCCTACTTGACTTGTGTGGCACAAGTCAAGGATGAGTTGGCAGTTTTAGGAGAGATTGTTCTTAATTCAGAGTTGGTGAGGATAGCCCTAAAGGGATTCACCAAAAAGTGGCTCTGTCTTTGTGAAGTGCATTGTAGGTAGAGAAAATATTCCCAAATGGTCTAGATTGTGGGATGAATATACTTAGAGGATATCTAGGAGGGGTCTTAGGGTGGTCAAGTCAGTGAAGAATTCAAGCGGAACGTGGAACTTGCAACAAAAGAAAATAAAAAGAAGAAATACATGAGTCGGGTCAAGTGTTATCAATGTGGTCGATGGGACACTATACCTCAATGTGTCATGATAAGAAGAAAGGGAAGACAAATAAAGGTTCAACAATGAATCCAACAGTAGAATAATTTGTATCCAACTTCAAGCATGAATTCTCTCTGGTCTCCATTGCCTCTAGTATAGGAAGTTCCTCCTTTGACCATGTATGTATTGTTGACAGTGGGTCAACCAGACACATGAGTGGAGTCTATGATTCCTTTCAGATTGTCATGAAGCTAGGACCAAGACACTATGTTCAGAGGGATATCGAAAGTCCATGGGTGGCGATACGATCTATTGGAACAATCGGGTTCGAACTAGACCTTGATGAGGTATTGGAGATATATAAAGTGCTCTTTGTTCCTGTGATAAGAGTTAGCAATCTCTCAGTGTCATCCTTGGAGGATGGAAGTTATGGGATGATGGTGAGATTTGTTCATGTTTTACTGTATCGGAGAGATGAGCCATTTGCTATTACCATTATGTTAGGAGATCGCAGGGATAGGTTATATGATTTGATAGGGAATATTGTAGATCTATAAAGATGCGGGTGGATGTCAGATTGAGAGGGTGGGGCAGGAGATGCACCTGATCGATATGTGATTTACATTTATTCTAATGAGGAGAGTGGTTCTCTCTAGAGCACTGGTAGGAGACTCATCCAGTCCAATGATGGTGATGGTGAGTAGGTGGATGAGGTTCAGGTCGAGTCTTGGGATTTAGTGTTCTAGTATGGATTTGAGCACTTGTTTCTCAGAGGGATTTAAGAGCAGGAGGGAATTGTTTCATGACTCAGAGGGATTTAAGAGCAGGAGGGAGTTGTTTCATGACTCAGAGGTGGAGATACATATGGTGTTTTGGAACTTCCTCATTAGGAGGGAGTGTTGGAAGATGATAACTCTAAAGGTTCTTTCTCATATTTTGGTGTGAGTGTTATGAGAAGGACTTGTAAAGGCTTTGTCCTTTGTATTTATGTAAAAAAGTGTCTTTTATATAAATAAAGTGATTTTTTCCTGGTACTTTATAAAGTGGGTCACTTTAAGTGATGTATTTAGTAATTAAAAGTGATTTTTAATGATGACCCTTGATATTGTAATTAATTCTCAACCCTGAATTAGGGTAGTTAGAGAAAGTAGTTACAAATTTGAAGTATCAGACAAAGTGAAAGGACGTTGAAAACACTCACCATCAGAAAGGGAATAAGAAGAATGTGAAGAATAAAGAGGAGATACCCTAGTATTAGTGGCACAATTTCCAAGAGAAGGAGCAACAACACATTTCCCAAGGAATCAGGTAGTATTTATTGCATCTATACAAGAAGTCGTACAATCACACGTGTGAGGGAACGATTCCCAAGAAAAATTGTTGTACATTAAATGTTGTCTATATAACATGCACACAACATTAATTGCAGGAACGTGTGGGAACAATTTGTGAGGCAGAATGTACAACAAAAAGTACAGGCTGTACAACACGTGTGGGGGTCGTAAAACTGCCAGTTTGCATGGAAAATGAAATTGTTTGCTGCTGTTTCAGCTACTATTTCAGTGTAGTGAAATTTCGTTAGTGAGGGCTGAAGAAATAATTTCTTATGTTGTAGAAATTTTTTTAGTACTCTTCTTTAATGAGAAATTCTTCTTCATGGTTTTACCCAAGTTGAGGTTTTTCCCGGGCATTTGACCAAAACATTTGTGTATTATGTGTTTGCTTCATCTTCAATGTTTGATAAGTGTCTTTGGATTTGTGGTTTTAATTTCAAAATTTATGAACAAATTTTAATTAAATACCTAGACATTCAAAGTGTTTGACATAATGCATTTGTGAGAAATTATTACGCTTATGGAAATTTTTCTTCAAGAAATACACTATTGGACTAAAGGAGACTAAGCACAAAAACTATGAGAGTTTGTTAGAGAATACAACTAATGCTTCAATGATATTATATATAAAATACCTTTAAAACTTGCGAATGTACAACTTAGAGAAAGGTTTTAGAGAGGGTTAAAAGAAAAGTTAAAATAATCTTCATTTCAATGGAAATTGGTTGACCACAAAGATGTGTTTTCCAAACTCCATGGTGTTACATATTGAATCTAGTGGATATTTATCAAATGTATCACAATGAAAAATTAACTTGCCACATATATGGTGAATTCAAAATACCTTTAAAACTTGTGAATGTACAACTTAGAGAATGGTTTTAGAGAGGGTTAAAAGAAAAGTTAAAATAATCTTCATTTCAATCGAAATTGGTTGACCACAAATGTGTGTTTTCCAAACTCCATGGTGTTACATATTGAATCTAGTGGATATTTATCAAATGTCTCACAATGAAAAATTAACTTGCCACATATATGGGGAATTATCTTTGATCAAACTACAGGTATTCCAGAGAGAGAGAGGGAATGGTTTTGAAAAGATCATTTTGATAGATACTATAATAATATTCACTAGTAATGGAATTTATAACATAAACATTACCATTCACATCATAACAACAAAGCGATTAGGGGGGGCACATGAACACTCATCTCCATTAGTAATGCAAACAAATGTGTCATATATTCCTTGGATTTTAGACATGTCTCTCATGGAGTGTTTGAATATTTTAAAGTCACAAACTTGTAAAAGTTTCTATAAATTCAAGTTTTAAAGCAAATTTATAAATACCATCTCTTTCATAGAGGTTTCTTGGACTTTAACCCTATGAATTTAATCCTTTGGGATAATTTGAGGATGAATTTTATCCTTGAAGCATTTAGTTTCCTAGAAAGAATTTGAACAATTTCCCTCTATTTTCGGAATAGTGAGAGACAATATAGAAAATTTCAACCTAGTATTTACAAACTGTAATATTGATATGGAGAGTTCAATTTCAATTTAAGATTGGAGCATAGTTATTATGGTTATTATTGCGCTCGTGAAAATAAAAGATGGCCAGTGTTGGATAGAAAAGGTTCAATTTTTTTTTGGGTGGAATGAAAGTTACTCCACCAATAAATCTCAAGGAGACACAACCTTATTTTCGAGCTTCAATGCATATGAAACTAAAGTGGCATAAAATAAGATGCCTCCAATTGTGTCACGTTACATGTGTTGGATCACAAACACTTGATTTTTTTATAAAGAAAAAGCACTACTAGGTGACACAATTTTACACCAAGACCATGTATTGTAGATTATAGTAGTGTGTAATTACTTCACCAAATTCTACAAAGGCCTTCAATTTATGCAGGCCACATATGTCTTGAGAGATAATGCTTCATCTAAATTGAAAAATAGGATGCTAATAAGGCCCAACCATTATCATTTTTTCTGCCTCAAGAAAATCTTGTTCATTTATGCAAAATAGGTGCCAACAAAGGAACATTTTGAAGCATATGCCAAGATTTGGGAACAAGGTGTTCACTTAGTTTTTTGGAATTTGATCAAAGATGTTATAGAGAAGGGTAAATAATGTTTATAAGGAATTGGACCACACAAAATCATATTATACCAAAACCATGCAAGAGAAAGGAAAAGAGTGGACTAGAGAAGAGGACTATCAATGTGGAACAAAAATTCATACTGGAACATGCCACTATAAAGATAGATTGTAGTAATACATAGATAACAACCACAAACCAATGATGGCCCACAAGGAATAATAATGAAACTTCCCATAATGTTACTATAATGTTAGTACCAGAATGAGTGATGATGCTATCACATCAACCCAATGGCTTGCACAACAAATCCAAATTGCGAATTCACAAATATTTTGGTGGGTATTGCCTTATCGACCATCTTTGTCTCACAAAATCCATCACTGTAAGCGAAAGACAGCCTCAAGGCATGACCTCCATCTCACAACTATTATCCAACAATGACATTAGATAGTTTCCAACACTGTAAATGTAAGAATTTTATTGGGAGTTGTGTTCCAAAACTTGCATTAAGTGGCAGGTATTATTTTATAATTAAATTTCTTGATTGTTGATGCTTTGAAACAAAATTTAATTTGTGATAAGGCAATGTTTGTAAAAAATAATAATAATGATAGATAGATTTCCAAGATTGAAAATATTTCCTACAACCATGGAGAAAGTACCTAATTTGAGAACATTATTTGGAGAAACATATTTGTTGGAAACAATAATTTGGAAAGAGAATAACATGAAACCATGCAGCCTCCAAAAATTCTTTAGAGAACTAAGTAATTGTAAGTCTTATTATGTATTAAAAGAGTTTGTGCCTTTTATATATGACCAAGGATATGGGAATTTTGGAAGGGATCCCATGATACCTTGACCCCCACTTTGTGCATTGTTGATCCCTTAGGGTCATATGATGAAGGTTTCTTGCATTCAGAAACCTACGCACATGCTATGGAGAGTTGGGAATCGAGCATATATTGGGGAACATTTATCCTTTTCTTATAAGGTCATCCCCCTTATGAGGCTATATGTTAGATGCTTTAAAGTCACTACACCATGTTTGTTGGCCATGTTTTGGACATTGATTATATAATAAGGTGAAGTATCGATGCATTCTCGTCACTTGACCCATGATATGAGTGGAATTTCAACTTCCTTAAACGTGGGGTTTCCTTGAAGATGGGGCAAACATGGCATTGACCAGTTGGCACATCTAGAGACATGACATTGGTTACATGGACAACTATAATAAATATATTGATGGATTAATGTGGAAGTTTTTGAAGGCAACGTTACTTGGAAGACAACTGAAAGGACTCATGGTTTTGGTGGGGTTTGGGGGTGTGGCTTTTCATATTCCACGCCCACTTGGAGACTAGATCCCACCATAGAGAGCCTTTGGAGGCCATTGGTAACATCATCGATATCATTTATTAGAGGACACGTGATGAATTGGACATGGATACCCCTTGAGAGGGTTTTATTTAAGGTTATTTAAGGTATTTTAGGGGACGGTGTAGTGTTAGTTTACTCTTACTTGTTGGAGGATGTCCACCCTACCTTATTTTAAGAATTTCAGTGGATTTTTGGAATGTAAATGAAGTTAACCTTTCCCTATAAATAGAGAGGTACTTCCTCATTTCATTTTCATGGCTAGACTTTGAGAACACATGTTAAGAATTGTCTTCCTTATCTCAAAATTTGAAGGAGAATGTCTTCCTTAGCCATTGTACTTCATTGTAATTTATTATCTAATTACTTTTGATTAATGAAATCATTCATTGTTGCAAGCCATTTTTGCACTATTTCATTCTTCAATTTCTGAGTAAAATTGTATGATCTATCTTGTGATTTGTGTGTTGGTCCACAGATCTATGTGCTCAATTTAATATGGTATAAAATCCTTGGCAAGACAAGGAACTTCTCCTACTACAGATTCATACTTGGATCAAAAAAAAAATTGAGCAAAATTGCTCCTTCCAGTACTACACCAAAAGCGGAGAATTTACCACTTAATATCCCAAGTAAAGGAATTGCTGATCAAGCTTGCTTGATCAACTATGCTGGGTGTGAAGAAAATTTCAAAAGTGTATGCTATCGACCTTACTTTTTCTATTTGATTGTGTGATTTACAGGTTAATTATCAGTCTCCTTCACTGCATTCGCTACAAGTAGCTCAGTCTCCTCCACTGCATTAGCTACAACAGATCAGTCTCCTTCACTGAATTCGAAATGGCCCCTCCAATGGAGCTTCTCACTCCTTTCAACTACCACTAGTGGAAGGAGTACATGGAGATGCAACTTCACTCCAAAAGACTCTTCAAACTCACAATGGAAACAGAGGTAGAGCCAGTTCATTATGTTGACAAATAAAAGTACTGGAATATTCTTGATGAAGCATATGGATGCTTGTTCCTCTCAATCTCTCGAGATCTTCTCTTCCACATCAATGGATTGAAGAATCCAAAGGAGGTTTGGGATAATCTTGCTTCCTTGTTTGATAAGCAAGATGAGCTGAGGATCTATCAGCTAGAGAATGAGCTGATTTCTCTTGATTCATCCAACTTCGAAACACTGAATGATTTCTTCACCAAATTCAAGCACCTGGTGTTCCAGTTGAAGCTGTGCAAGGTTTAGAAGGAGGATGATCAACTCATCCTTTCCATTCTCTCAAAACATAGTGCAAACTACTTAATATTTGTACCAAACTTTCATTCAGTGAATGTCACTACTCCAAATTGGAGGATGCCTACTCTTAATGCCTTCATTGAATCTCTTACTCAAGAGCATGACAAGTTGATCCAAATGGGAATCATTTGATCTTCCAAAGATCGAGAAATGGTTATTGGAGGACCTAAGGTAGCGAATGATAAAGGGAAGCAAAAGGATGAGTCTCCTATGGAGAAAGAGCAGTCAAATGATCCTTTAGGTTCGAAGAGGAGCAAGAAGAATGGAAAAGGAAATACCCTTTGTTCTTACTGTGGAAGGGGCTTTCATCCAAAAAGTTCTTGCATGAGACAATTGATGAAATGGCTCTTCTTCTAAAGAAACATAACATTACTGTACCTGCTAGCGCAAGGAAGGATGGACATAGAGAATAAATTGAAGAACATGAAGATACATGCCATGCACCGAAGGCTAGTTGTTCAACAGCACATGCCTTCCTCATTGATTTTGGAGGTTCCAATCATATGGTTTCATCCAGAGAATCATTCTCTTATTTACAGTATTTTGATAGTCGAAGTATTCAGATGGGAAATAACAGTCAAATTTGAGCCAAAGAGAAGGGTTCTATCAAGCTTGAACATGGAAATTTCAAAGATGTGCTTTATGTGCCCTCCTTAGATGCAAATTTGTAATCTGTATACCAGATGACTCATACTGGCTCTCCAAAGCGAGTAATATTTGGTTCTGACTCAGTGAAGATCACAGATATATCTACTACGAACATCATTGCGAAGGGTGCTACAAATCACACCTCCAAGGCATATGAGTTCTCACACTTCATGCCATTTCCAGAACCAGTGCACTCTCAGCTGCCACTTGAAAGCGAAGGTAAAAAAATTCCATCTACTTCTTTTGTAGTTTCCACTAGTATTGCAGAACAACATGTATCAGTTTATGAGATTGAGATGTGGGGTGATTCAGATCCAAATCCAGTCCCTACTCCCAAGAGGGAAGCTAGGAAGATGACTGGAAATCCATCTGACACACAAAAGACAAAGACCCTTGCGCTGTGTCATGCAATCTCACCTCCTTCAGAGAGATACAACAAAATCCCTGTGAGATTCTACATGGAAAGGTCTGATCAGCTACACTGCTTTCAGAAGAATAGAATGTATCATAGACCTCTTCATCCAGAAAGAGGCAAAGGTTACATTCCTTCTTCCTTCCATCATCATTTTGGGAGAAGATGGAGAAGTCTACATGTTAGGCCCTAGGATACATGTGCAAAAAACATCATGCATGTTGCTTTGCTACATCACAGAGATGAAGGTTGCAACAACATATTTTCAAGTTTTTTAAACTTGAATCTTGATTCTATCTGCTTAGTTAGAGGGGGGGATATTTTCCCATGTGTTTTTTTCCCCAACTCCTTGTATTGAGAAGTTACTTTACTTGTTGTAATGGGTGATCTATGGTCTTAGTTACCAGGGCCCACAAATTTTCCAAGTTAGCATTAGGGGGGGTGTTAGGATTCTAATCCTCCCTTGTCCAATTTGGTCAATTATGTCTAAATCAAGAGTCCTTTCAATCTATTTTTAGTCACTAGCACCATTGGGTCCACTTGGCCTAATTAGGGCACATGTAGCAGTTACTAAAGTGTGGGGAACACTAATTGAGGCCAAATGCCACTTATTTCACTTGCATGCATCAGTTTAGGAGTCTCCTAGATCAATCCCTACAAATTAGGAGCCTCTGGGAGTGTCGACACCAACCTCGTTTAGTTGAGTTAAGTTGGTGACTAGTCAAGCTCAGTTAGGAGTCAGTTACATTCAGTTCTAGTCTCTTACATTAAGTTCTACTCAGTTAGCGCTAGGATTGTATGGTTGCATGCAGGTGAGGCGCATTTACTCACCTACCTCAGTCAGTTAGAATAGTTAACACTGAATTAGACGATTGAGTTGGGATTTTGAACTCCGATAATGATTTAGACAAGGTCAGTTAACCATACAATCAAGTAGCATCAAACCAATTCGAATTTCCTCACATGGATTCAAATTGCATGAGGCTATTTATCCATTATACTTCACTGTAATTAATTATCTAATTACTTTTGATTAATTAAAGCATTCACAATTGCAAGCCATTTTTTCACTGTTTCATTCTTCAATTTCTGAGTAAACCTGTATGATCTATCTTGTGAGTTGTGTGTTGGTCCACACATCTATGTGCTCAATTTAATATGGTATCATAGCCTTGGCAAGACAAGGCACCAAGATTCATCTTATGAGCCATACAATGAATACTAAGCATATATGGTAAAGGTAGTAGTTGTAGTCTAACACAGATGTTGTTTCTTTGTCCTTGCATTAATGATGCTCCATCTGCTCCAACACATACCAAATTTTTTGTGATCATTAAATGATCCTTGCCACCAATTTCCTTCAAACTATTAAATATTTTTTGTTGTAGAATTCTCACTCATTTTATGAATCCCAAGTAAATATGAATAAATGATATGGTCATTAACCATATAAATGCTCATGCAGATCCATGAAGTATTATCAATAGTTGTAACCTCATCCAAAGGTAATGACAAAAACATAATTTTCAATCTTCTCTTTCATATCATCCTTTTATACTTGATCTATATATTTTTTCCATTCCCAACCACTTGTTATAGACCAATGAGAAGATGGAAAATTGGACACTTGAAGAAAAGCAAGATATTTCATGTAATTTGAATAATTTTTCATAGGACAACCACTATATAAGATATGAAATATAGTGCATAGTTGAATAGCCTTGCATCAAAAATTTATTTCCATCATCCTTCCAAAGAGAGATATGATGGTTCTTTCACTTGCCTTGAGTTTCGCTTTCTAAATACGAATTTATTATATTCATCTTCATATTTGGCATGTTAACATTACTCAATCGATTTCCATCTAATAATAGATTTATCCTTTCCATTTATAGTTTCCTTAAAATACACCTTTCATGTATGCTTATCTAGTGTATGTAACTTTATCTATAATTTCACTACCTTGCCAAGTTTCCAACTGCATGTAATGCATTTAAATTATCTTGTAGCCTCTTTCTCGTTTGCTGGAGGTATTGGTTCAATAAATGGAAATTATGAGACCCATTTTGCTTGGAATGCTCTCCCTCTGTCTTATTGGCCTCTTTTCCTTTTCTGTGAATGGATTGTGTCTCCTTCTAAGGAAAAATATTCAACATTGTTATCACCAATTTCTGATGAAAATGCATTTGTCTCACTTTGATCACTAGAGGAACCTATTCTACCATCCATTATATGGATATCAGATGCATTCTCACAAGAGCTGACATCTCTCTCACTAATAGGATGCTCAAAAGAGTGTAAATCATGATTAGAATGTGGATTCCTGGATTGAGGATTTTTAAAGTATGATATTACATTCCTCTATCTTGATTTTTTCTTCCCACTTCTAGTGTTTGACATCTTACTAGATATTCCATAATTGACATTCTAAATCAATCTAGAAACCAGAAGTGAAACCTGCATGGAAAAATAGATATAAAAAGAGTACATTTCCATGCAAAGCACAAATGATCTAGAAAAATGCAATTAAGTCATGGATAGAGACTTGCAAACTATATGATCATGAATATAAAGAAACCTTTGGGATTACTACATGATCAGAACACATAAACATAAGGTAATTAAATCCCCATGATGGATTATGGTAATCATGGGGTTGGTTCCTGGTAGTCAATATAATTTTTTTATTGTTCTTTTTCATGTTGCTTGCTAGCTCTCTGAAGTATGAATGAAACTTGAGGTCATGAAATGATCAGGGTATAGGAATATGGGTTTGATTCCTGTCAATTCAACTAGCATAGGAATCACAGGAGTATGTCAATAAAACTACCAACATAACCTATTTTCCTATATGGGGTTGAGAAAGGATTAGTAGGAAATATGATTATGGTTCTAAAGAGTCAAACGACTATTTGGTATCTTTCATTCAAAATATTAAAAGGGTATTTATACCGGTGCATGTGCATCCAAAATTTTACAAGGTGGTTGAATGTACTCTCTTATTGTATTTAAAAACGATGACCACTAGACACAATGCCCAAAGAATGAGGTGCTAACATAACTCCTATCAATTCCATCTACCTTTCTTTGTTGTCTTTACCTACTTGTCATTAAGGATAGTTTCATCTCAAATCTGATTTTTGATACTGATATAGTTATGTCATAGAATATTTATTTTGGGTATATGATGGCTCCATGTAGCTAGGGACCTCTACATCATTCTAAGCTTTGGTGGTTCCTATGTCGTTGCCTTGGATTCTTATCTAAAAATAACTTGGAACCTTATTCATAAAGTTCCTTTAAAAATGATCTCCTTCCTATGAGAACACCACGAGAGCCAAGCATCCCTGTGGCCAACGAATTGAATAATGCATTGAATTGTTGACCTAAAAGTGAATAAGATAGACAATTGTTTAGATTCCATGCCAAGCTAATCGAAATTAATCCACTATCAGCAAAAACAATGGATGGTGCTTAATCTTAGTGCATTCTACGTTCAAATGTTGAGGGAAGTGATGTTGAGATCATTAGGAGATGTTGCAAGCATTGATAATAAATATCAAGAATCAAAAGGGGTTTTAGCCTCAACATGTTATTTATTGACCATAGGATACTATCACATTACAAGTTTTAATTACAATTGTAACAAAATTTCGAAGTAAATGTAAATTGAAAATTGATTCTTCAAAACACCAAAATCTTTCTATGCTCATTTGCAGTATTTCCAAATAATGTATTGACAAAAAAAAACTTGAAAACTTGAACTATAAACAATAAGTCACTATTAAAGCTAGCCACCTGAGATATTGTGATGACCGTACCATATTCAATATGTTTTTTAAATAATAACCGTTAATCCTAAGCAACTCCAAAGTGCTCAATATAATAGAAGTAATGCCTAGCTCCACAGAGCAAGCACTTGTTTCTCCAAAATCTTGTTGGAAGCATCATGCATCCTCTTGTTGCTCGAAAGTTGTTATCTCTTGTTTAAACGGTAATAATCTTCTCCAAAAAGATGTTAACAGGAACCTTGAAGTTGTGCTTATGTTGTTATATTTATTAATATTATATATTAAATATGTTTGGTACGTCAAAGTCCTAAGTTTCTTCTCTAAAAACTTTATGCATTTACAATATCTTAAACAAAAAAGTTATTGTTTCAATGTTACTCATCCATGGAAATGATAAAGTATGATTATATTTTGAAAAACATTTCATCATTTAAAAATGAAAATTTTAACTAAACCATAATTTATTTTTAAACTTGGATTTAACAAAGAACCATTAAGAAAGATTAATTTTTTAATATATATATATAAAAGTATATGTGAACTTAATTTTAAATTTTACACACATTTTAAATAGTGAGAGATTAAAATTTTTTTGAAATGTAATTTTTTTATCATAATTTTTTTTATTACAAAAAATTACATTTCAAAAAATTCGATCTCTCACTATTTAAATGTGTGTGTAAAATTTAAAAGTAAGTTCACATATACTTATGTGTGTGTATTGTTAGAAAAACAGGATCACAGAGCAATAATAATAAACAAGATACTGAAATAAAACAGATTAACACATTACAAGAGAGACAACAATAAAATGCGATTCACTAAAGATGGGTTGCATCCCATTTATTTTATTTATTTTCAGCAGCAATTATCCCTACCTTTGCATCATTAACATCCTCAACAAACTATTCTTTTAAATTTCTGTAAATTGGAGATTTTGAACCCATGAACTATTGGAAAACCTCGCCCATTTTAGTTTTTTTTATAAATTCAAGATATGGGTATAAAATAAATACAATCAAAACAATAATTATGCTTACAACCATAACTTTATGTGAGGCAATGTATGAAGGAAATACCATCAATCTTAAAATAACATGCATGAAGGAAATGTAGCTCCAATGTTACAAGGAAAATACAAAATATAGAACCTATTTTACCTGAAATGAAACCTCAAATTGACATAGTAATATTGCACCACCAATGGATTATTGAACACATATACCAAAATAAGAGTCCCCTCATGCATATTGGATTAGATTAAAATCTTTGGGTCTATCAAATTTCAATTTCCCAATTCTCATCTTGGTCCTCATTTTCTACATTCTAAACATGATCTTGATCTATTGAGGGATTATCATTATGGTATTGCAAAACACTATGTTCCGTATCAATTTCATTAGAGAAATTCATAATATTTTTTCTCCCCTTCTATCGCAATTTGATTTCCAAAGAGCTAGATTCTTTCATATGTAAAATTGTTGACACCATACTTTGTTGCATAGAATGTTAAACTTGTATCCATGTTTTTATAAAGCTTGTTCCTCAAATTTGAATTCAAGAATGACAGTGCACTAAACATTCTCTCATCCTCCATTGATCCCAAATCATGGTTTGACATAAATCCACTAATTGGAAATATTTTGATATGTTTTCTTGTAGCTATTGGCTAGCACCTAAAATAGTCCATAATTTTGTTATTGCACCACATTATAGAACATTCTCCATAATAGGAAATTGCTTCCACGTTGTTTAAGAAAAGCATCGGTCTTGTTGAAATAATTTATCCTCATCGAAAATACCTTAAATATGTTCTCCATGTATTTGGGTCTCTCAGCAAAAATGTCTCATTAAAACCTTCAATTTTGGTACAAAGTATGCCTTTAAAGTTGTTCCACCTTGACACTTGTTCCAATATTGAGAGTATACCAAAAGCATGGTCTCGAATAATTCATCTTGAGGAAATTGTTCTCTTATCATTGATGCTAGTGATTTTTCTATTTCTATCAGCTTATGTCTCACTAAAATAAGAGTATTGTCAAATTTTTTTCTTGACACATGGCACTCTTTGGTGGTTCATCCTATCTTACAAATATAATGAAAGGGAACCCTATACCCATGCACTTCCATACATAGCATCCCTTTTTCATCAACCTTTAATTCTTTTAGGATTTTATATATTGATGATCCTAGTCCAACTTGTAAACTTTGGACCTGTAAAAAACTCTACCATCATATACAAATTTTCTAATGTAACACATGCTGATTTTCTTGCATTTTTGTATTATACAATATACATTGTGTGACTTTGATACATTTTCATGTAGCATAGGAGTCATTCCAACCAATTCTAATAATGTATTTATGTTATTTAGTCGAAAGAGAAGATCCTAAGCTTTGCCTACACTGAAGCGATGTTTGTACATCACCATTACCAAGGATCCATACTCACTAAAACGTATTTGAGATGGTATACTCAATGAGATAAATATTGTATTAACATCTTTTAGTAGATTTTTTCCATTTGTAACACTGTCAACAAATTTTTGAAACTCCAAAAATATTTTGAGACTATGCCGAAAGCAAGCAAAATTTTAGGGGTGAAATTTATTCCATGGGCTATTTTCCATGTTTTTTTCAAAAAAAGATATACCAATTTGCATTTTTTGAAGCCCCATTTTTCCCAATTTTGATGGGGTAAACAATTTTCACTCTAAAAATCGCCCAATTATTATATAAACTATATAAAATCCTTAGAATTGAAAAATTTTCAAAAAAATATTGCTAAATATTTTACAGTTGACATTTTAAGAATTGTCAAGATTCGCCAAGGTTTATAGACTTTTAAATAAGTATGTATCCTTGAAAATTTCTCTCGCTAACAAAATTATGCATAAACCTCATGTACAAGATCTTCAACTTTTGAAACCAATGGAAACTTGCTTGCTATTTTAAATCCAAGATTCATCTTATGAGACATACAATGAATACTAAGTATATATGGTAAAGCTAGTAGTTGTAGTCTAACACAGTGTTAGGATTATAATCCTCCCTTGTCCAATTTGGTCAATTATGTCTAAATCAGGAGTCCTTTCAGTCTATTTTTAGTCACTAGCACCATTGGGTCTACTTGGCCTAATTGGGGCACATGTACTAGTTACTAAAGTGTGGGGAGCACTAATTGAGGCCAAATGCCACGGATTGCGCTTGTATGCATCAGTTTAGGAGCCTTGTAGATCAATACCTACAAATTAGGAGCCACTGTGAGTGCTGACACCAACCTCCATTAGTTGAGTTCAGTTGATGACTAGTCAAGCTCAGTTAGGAGTCAGTTACATTCATTTCTAGTCTCTTACATTCATTTATACTCAGTTAGCACTAGGATTGCATGGTTTCATATAGGTGAGGCACATTTACTCACCTACCTCAGTCAATTAGACTAGTTAACACTGAATTAGACACTTGAGTTGGGATTTTGAACTCCAATAATGATTTAGACAAGGCCAGTTAACCGGGATTTTGAACTCCAATAATGATTTAGACAAGGCCAGTTAACCATACAGTCAAGTAAAGTCAAACCAATTTGAATTTCCTCACATGGATTCGAATTGCATGAGGCTATTTAGCCATTGTACTTCATTGTAATTAATTATCTAATTACTTTTGATTAATGAAAGCATTCATTGTTGCAAGCCATTTTTGCATTGTTTCATTCTTCAATTTCTAAGTAAAATTGTATGATCTATCTTGTGATTTGTGTGTTGGGCCACAGATCTATGTGCTCAATTTAATATGGTATCAAAGCCTTGGCAAGACAAGGCACTTCTCCTACTACAGATTCATACTTGGATCAAAAAAAAAATTGAGAAAAATTGCTCCTTCCAGTACTGCACCAGAAGCGGAGAATTTATCACTTAATATCCCAAGTAAAGGAATTGTTGATCAAGCTTGCTTGATCAACTATGCTGGGTGTGAAGAAAATTCCAAAAGTGTATGCTATCGACCTTACTTTTTCTATTTGATTGTGTGATTTACAGGTTTATCAGTCTCCTTCACTGCATTCGCTACAAGCAGCTCAGTCTCCTCCACTGCATTCGCTACAACAGTTCAGTCTCCTTCACTGCATTCGAAATGGCCCCTCCAATGGAGCTTCTCACTCCTTTCAACTACCACCAGTGGAAGGAGGACATGGAGGTGCAACTTCACTCCAAAATACTCTTCATACTCACAATGGAAATAGAGGCAGAGTCAGTTCATTATGTTGACAAATAAAAGTACCAGAATAGGCTTGATGAAGCATATGGATGCTTGTTCCTCTCTATCTCTTGAGATCTTCTCTTCCACATCAATGGATTGAAGACTCCCAAGGAGGTTTGGGATAATATTTCTTCCTTGTTTGATAAGAAAGATGAGCTGAGGATCTATTAGCTAGAGAATGAGCTGATTTATCTTGATCCATCCAACTTCGAAACACTGAATGACTTATTCACCAAATTCAAGCACTTGTGTTCCAGTTGAAGCTATGCAAGGTTTAGAAGGAGGATGATCAACTCATCCTTGCCATTCTCTCAAAACTTAGTGCAGACTACTCAATATTTGTATCAAACTTTCATTCAGTGAAGCTCACTACTCCAAATTGGAGGATGCCTACTCTTAATGCCTTCATTGAATCTCTCACTCAGGAGCATGACAAGTTGATCCAAATGGGGATCATTCGATCTTCCAAAGATCGAGCAATAGTTGTTGGATCACCTAGGGTAGTGAATGATAAAGGGAAGCAAAAGAATGAGTCTCCTGTGGAGAAAGAGCAATCAAATGAGCCTTTAGGTTCGAAGAGGAGCAAGAAGAATGGAAAAGGAAATACCCTTTGTTCTTACTGTGGAAGGGGCTTTCATCCAGAAATCTCATGTATGAGACAATTGATGAAATGGCTCTTCTTCTGAAGAAACATAACATTACTGTACCTGCTAACACAAGGAAGGATGGACATAGCGAATAAATTGAAGAACATGAAGAGACATGCCATGCACCAAAGGCTAGTTGTTCAATAGCACATGCCTTCCTCATTGATTTTGGAGGTTCCAATCATATGGTTTCATCCAGAGAATAATTCTCTTATTTACAGTATTTTGATAGTCGAAGTATTCAGATGGGAAATAACAGTCAAATTCGAGCCAAAGAGAAGGGTTCTATCAAGCTTGAACATGGAAATTTAAAAGATGTAATTTATGGTCCCTCCTTAGCTGCAAATTTGTAATCTGTATACCAGATGACTCATACTGGCTCTCCAAAGCGAGTGATATTTGGTTCTGACTCAGTGGAGATCACAGATACCTCTACTGCGAACATCATTGCGAAGGGTGCTACAAATCACACCTCCAAGGCATATGAGTTCTCACACTTTATGCCATTTTTAGAACCAGTGCACTCTCAGCTGCCACTTGAAAGGGAAGGTAAAAACATTCCATCTACTTATTTTGTAGTTTCCACTAGAATTGCAGAACCACATGTATCAGTTTATGAGATTGAGATGTGGGGTGATTCAGATCCAGATCCAGTCCCTACTCCCAAGAGGGAAGCTAGGAAGATGACTGGAAATCCATCTGACACACAAAAGACAAAGGACCTTGCACTGTGTCATGCAATCTCACCTCCTTCAGAGAGATGCAACAAAATCACTATGAGATTCTACATGGAAAGGTCTGATCAGCTACATTGCTTTCAGAAGAATAGAATGGATCATAGACCTCTTCATCCAGAAAGAGGCAAAGGTTACATTCCTTCTTCCTTCCATCATCATTTTGGGAGAAGATGGAGAAGTCTACATGTTAGGCCCCAGGATACATGTGCAAAAAACATCATACATGTTTCTTCACTACATCATAGAGATGAAGGTTGCAACAACATATTTTCAAGTTTTTAAAAGTTGAATCCCGATTCTATCTGCTTAGTTAGAGGGGGGGATTTTTTCCCATGTGTTTTTTTCCCCAACTCCTTGTATTGAGAAGCTACTTTACTTGTTGTAATGGGTGATCTATGGTCTTAGTTACCAGGGCCCACAAATTTTCCAAGTTAGCATTAGGGGGGGTGTTAGGATTATAATCCCCCCTTGTCCAATTTGGCCAATTATGTCTAAATCAAGAGTCCTTTCAGTCTATTTTTAGTCACTAGCACCATTGTGTCCACTTGGCCTAATTGGGGCACATGTAGCAGTTACTAAAGTGTGGGGAACACTAATTGAGGCCAAATGCCACTTATTTCACTTGCATGCATCAGTTTAGGAGCCTCCTAGATCAATCCCTACAAATTACGAGCCTTTGGGAGTGCCGACACCATCGTCCTTTAGTTGAGTTAAGTTGGTAACTAGTCAAGCTCAGTTAGGAGTCAGTTACATTCAGTTCTACTCAGTTAGTGCTAGGATTGTATGGTTGCATGCAGGTGAGGAGCATTTACTCACCTACCTCAATCAGTTAGAATAGTTAACACTGAATTAGACTCTTGAGTTGGGATTTTGAACTCTGATAATGATTTAGACAAGGTCAGTTAACCATACAATCAAGTAGAGTCAAACCAATTTGAATTTCCTCACATGGATTCAAATTACATGAGGCTATTTATCCATTGTACTTCATTGTAATTAATTATCTAATTACTTTTGATTAATGAAAGCATTCACAGTTGCAAGCTATTTTTTCACTGTTTCATTCTTCAATTTCTGAGTAAAATTGTATGATCTATCTTGTGAGTTGTGTGTTGGTCCACACATCTACGTGCTTAATTTAATATGGTATCATAGCCTTGGCAGGACAAGGCACCATGATTCATCTTATGAGCCATACAATGAATACTAAGCATATATGGTAAAGCTAGTAGTTATAGTCTAACACAGATGTTGTTTCTTTGTCCTTGCATTAATGATGCTCCATCTGCTCCAACACATACCAAATTTTTTGTGATCATTAAATGATCCTTGCCACCAATTTCCTTCAAACTATTAAATTTTTTTGTTGTAGAATTCTCACTCATTTTATGAATCCAAGTAAATATGAATAAATGATATGGTCATTAACCATATAAATGCTCATGCAGATCCATGAAGTATTATCAATAGTTGTAACCTCATCCAAAGGTAATGACAAAAACATAATTTTCAATCTTCTCTTTCATATCATCCTTTTATACTTGATCTATATATTTTTTCCATTCCCAACCACTCGTTATAGACCAATGAGAAGATGGAAAATTGGACACTTGAAGAAAAGCAAGATATTTCATGTAATTTGAATAATTTTTCATAGGACGACCACTATACAAGATATGAAATATAGTGCATAGTTGAATAGCCTTGCATCAAAAATTTATTTCCATCATCCTTCCAAAGAGATATATGATGGTTCTTTCACTTTCCTTGAGTTTCCCTTTCTAAATACGAATTCTTATATTCATCTTCATATTTGGCATGTTAATATTTCTCAATAGATTTCCATCTAATAATAGATTTATCCTTTCCATTTATAGTTTCCTTAAAATACACCTTTCATGTATGCTTATCTAGTGTATGTAACTTTATCTATAATTTCACTACCTTGCCAAGTTTCCAACTACATGTAATGCATTTAAATTATCTTGTAGCCTCTTTCTCATTTGCTGGAGGTATTGGTTCAATAAATGGAAATTATGAGACCCATTTTGCTTGGAATGCTCTCCCTATGTCTTATTGGCCTCTTTTCCTTTTCTATGAATGGATTGTGTCTCCTTCTAAGGAAAAATATTCAACATTGTTATCACCAATTTTTGATGAAAATGCATTTGTCTCACTTTGATCACTAGAGGAACCTATTCTGCCATCCATTATATGGATATCAGATGCATTCTCACAAGAGTTGACATCTCTCTCACTAATAGGATGCTCAAAAGAGTGTAAATCATGATTAGAATGTGGATTCCTGGATTAAGGATTTTTAAAGTATGATATTACATTCCTCTATCTTGATTTTTTCTTCCCACATCTAGTGTTTGACATCTTACTAGATATTCCATAATTGACATTCTAAATCAATCTAGAAACCAAAAGTGAAACCTGGATGGAAAAATAGATATAAAATTAGTACATTTCCATGCAAAGCACAAATGATCTAGAAAAATGCAATTAAGTCATGGACAGAGACTTGCAAACTATATAATCATGAATATAAAGAAACCTTTGGGATTACTACATGATCAGAATACATAAACATAAGGTAATTAAATCCCCATGATGGATTATGGTAATCACGAGGTTCATTCCTAGTAGTCAATATAATTTTTTTATTTTTCTTGTTCATGTTGCTTGCTAGCTCTCTGAAGTATGAATGAAACTTGAGGTCATGAAATGATCAGGGTGTAGGAATATGGATTTGATTCCTGTCAATTCAACTAGCATAGGAATCACAGGAGTATGTCAATAAAACTACCAACATAACCTATTTTCCTATATGGGGTTGAGAAAGGATTAGTAGGAAATATGATTATGGTTCTTGTTGAAATATTGTAACTTCGAAGAATATTCTATATGTATCTTTTGTGGTCCCCGATGGTCCTACCAGGAGAACCACTTGTATTATATTGTACCCCAATGCTTCTAATCGGAAGAACTAATAAGAGTCATGAGGTTGTCCCCTCTAATTGTAAAGGTGGGTCATTAGCACCCCAGTGTGGTTACTTGAGCCTACATGTGTAACTCGAGCCTACATGTCGGATGAGTTAATTGAAGTGAATGGATGAATATAAATAGAGGTGTAGCGCTCCTCATTTGAAGCACACACTCTCACTTGTGTAGCGCATTAGTGGAGAAGAGAAGAGTAGCTGGAGAAGGAGGAGGATCAGGCTTTGATCTTTTTGTTGGTTTTATCTTTTATCTTTTGGGGCATCTATATTAAGGAAGCTTTTGCTGGGTTTTTCCCTTTAGGGTTTTCCCAGGATAAATATTTGTGTTCCTTTTGTATGGTTGTGCTTATCTATCTTTCAGTGATCCTGTTTATATGCTTTTGTTATGAAAATGAAATGAAATACTGATGTATTAGCTAAGCATATGAAAATTCAACATGGTATTAGAGCCACCCTGAAAAGAAGAAATTGTGTAGCTATAGAATCTAGGGCTTCTTAATTTTTGGTTCTCTCTCCACAATCGATCATCAAAAGAAGGCTAGGCTGACTCTCCATTGAAGGGCGCATCTTTCTGTCGAAGCGGAATTCAATTCCGAGCATTTTCAGTTTTCGGTGCGGGAAATTAGGGATTTTTGCAGAAGAATAATTTTTGAGTGAGCTTGGCATAGGATTTTTCTCCTCATTAAAATCGAAGTTTAGAGACCTAGATCAATATTTTTGGTTGGGTGAAACTCCAGTAAAGTCAAACCCTAGTTTGACCCCGAGCTAGAAAAACCCTAAATACTAAAACTGCTAAGTTTTGGTACATTCGCTATATCCCGAGATTGGAGAAAGTTCAGGAGCTGAAAATTGCAGAGGCTTACTATAAAATCCTGGTGTACACTGTTTCCAAAAATCAGCCTTATATTCACTATATTCAGGGAGATATGATCCCTCCAAGTTAAGGTTCCAACCTCTTCAAGAATTCATCCCTAAACAGGACACCTGGGGAGAATTGTTATAGCTTGGGATACAGAGGTCCAAATGGAATTCATGAAGATGTTTCAGAAATATAATGGATTTTATTTTTTGTGTTCTAAATTTAAGAATCAGAAGATGAAACAGTGACATGTGGTAGGTCGTACAACTTCGTTGTTATGAACAGTCCTATAACAGGTCACATTGGGAAAAGGATCATAAATCCCAATTGGTGAAATCAATTCTGATGAAACCTATGGTGTTGGATCAGGGAATTGCGAGGTTACCTCAATACAAAATTTCAGACATATAGGAGTAGTAATTTCATAGATATCACAAAAATAGTGACAGGAATTTCTGCAGAAGAAATTGGAAATGTAGGGCTTCCTGTTCCGGGAGCTTCCCTCCACTGTTTTCAGAAAAGGAGTACATTGGACAGCTCCATTCGAAGAGATATATCTTTATATCCAATAATATCTGAAAATTTCCAAGTTTTGAAAATTAGGGTTTCTCTGACAAACCCTAGATCAGCCAACTCCAGAAGCAGGACGGACACCTCAAATCGGTAAGATCTAATCTTTTGCTATTTGCATTTGAGGTTCTCATTTCAAAGTGATCTATCACATCAGCTTGATGATAATCTTGGTGAAGTTGACAACTTCCAAGCATGGAAGTATTTGATCTCTCTGAAGAAAATGAATTGGACACCTACATGAGTAGAGAGGTTCCAGTTCTAGAGGGAGATGAGCCTCAAAGCATTACACCAAAAGAACTTGGTCAAGGCCAAGAAGATCATTGTTGATTCAGTCACAGATCAACTTGTAATACAAGTGTCTTCCCTAAAGACACCGAAAGAGATGTTTGATTCCTTGACCAAGCTATCAGAAGATAACCTAAAGAAATAGGTAAAAGAAGAAGTGAAGAATGCATGAGTGGTGATAGCCAGCTTGAATAGCCTCCTCGGATCATGGGATTCATTCATGCGAGGAATGTGTGCCAGAAGGAAGTGATTACTTTCATTCTACTCATAAGAAGAGAAGAGAAGATGGGAGCAACTGAAGATGAAGCTCTCACCATTCAAATAAGATCCCTCAAGCGATGAGGAATGTGAAGAACTCAATTCTTGAAGAACCTCTTATCCATCTTATCATTTGGATAAGAAATGATGATGTCATGAATGAAGAAGATGATAAAGTAGAAGGATTAATAAGGAGTCTACCCACGAAATAAGGAGTCATTGCATGATATTGTTTTGTTATGCATTTGATTATATTTAGTTGATGTGTTATGCATGATAGACTGTTTGCATTAATGACAGTATATTACTAATATGCATGTGATGGGTAAGTAGCTCATGGTGCTATACATCTCTCCATTGCTACTTATCTAGAATGAAACCTCTTTATTGGATTAGTGCACAATCTCAATGATATCATGGTAGAGATGGAAGGCATCTAGAAAGTTTCCATGAGATATGGATGAATGTTGTATTGACTAAACAGTTGCATGATGCATAAGAGTTTGTCGTTATGCATATGTTTTATGAAATAGTTCTAACCATGCAACTGATGCGTTTGAATTGTAGGAAAGGTCCTATACAACCTCCTACAAGAAAATAAGGATGAGACTTGTTTCCAAGAACAAGTGATGACAATTCAAGATTCACTCCAATAAACATGAATCTGAAGCTCCCAGGTTCAGAGACACCATGACGAAAGAAAGAGCTTCAGAGAGTGGTAGATCTACCTCGAAGGATGAAGAACACCATGGGTATGAGAGATAACTCAAAGATGAAGAAAAGAATGCTATGAAAGAAGATATGATCAAAGAATAATAGCTGATCATGGGGAATGATGTATACAATATGATTTCGAGACATAAAGGGAAGTACGTAGTATCTTCCATATGGATCTACAAGAACAAGTGTACAAAGCAAGGTTCATGATTTGCCTCAGAAAGAATAGACTATGACATGACATACTCTATTGACCAGTATATATCAAGCATAGAACCACCTGTACAGAATGAAGAAGGAAGATAATACTCCACTTCAGGGGGAGTGACTACAGAAGATATCTCAGTTCGACACGGTATGACATGATGGACAGCTTCCTGATGGATCGAGACTTTACCAAGAGTAAAGTGGTTTCCAACCTTCAAAGTTGAATGCATAAGACTAGGCTATGTTGATGATCTGACAAGACGAACTCATGGAAGATGTTATTATGAAAGAATACTAGAATGATGTTTGGGATGTAGTACTCAAACCAGAAAGCAAGAATGTGGTATCTTACAAATGGATTTGCAAGATAAAATATGTTACTCATATAAAGTAAGGAAAGAATTGTGGCTAGAGGTTTCTATAAGAAAGAGGGAACTAATTCTGAAGAGACAGCTACTCCAGGAAGCAAGGTACACTTCCTTTAGAACTATGATGGTAGTTGCTTCCATGATGAACTATAGACAAGGCTTCCTTAATGGTATGATTGGGGAATAGTTTTACATCGAATAGTCACAAGGATTTGAAGTTGAAGACAGATGGACTCATATAGGTAAGTTGAAGAAGGCCCTCTATGGCATGAAGCAAGCTCCCAGAGCTTGGTATGGAAGGATAGACATTCTCCTCTCAATTATGGGATTTACCAAGAGTAAAGTTGATCCTAACCTTTATCTCAAGGTTGTAGAAGATGAACCTGTCATCCTGTTATTATATGTGGATGACTTATTCTTGACAGGGAATGAGAAACAGATCATGGAAAGCAAGAAGAAACTAGCAGAAGAATTTGAGATGAAAGACCTTGGGTTAATGCATTATTTCCTAGGTCTGGAAGTATGGAAAAGTTCAGAAGGAATATTTCTCAACCAGGGAAAGTATGCTGTAGAGATATTGAAGAGATTCAATATGTTGGAATGCAAAGCCATGGTCACACCCATGGACTCCAACCTGAAGCTACTAGCTGATGACTCATCAGAGTTAGTAGATGCGACTCATTACAGACAGATCATTGGGTCATTGATGTACTTAACAAATACCAGACCAGACATTTGTTTTGCTGTGAACACCTTAAGTCAATATCTTGTTCAACCAATACGGGTTCACCTAGTAGCTGCAAAACATGTGATGAGATATCTGAAATGGACTATAGATCTTGGTCTATACTATGATGGTAGCCATGACTACAGATTGTATGGCTATACAGATGCAGATTGGGCTGCAAGTATCTCAGCCTCAAGAAAAGCAAATTAGGTAGATGCTTTTGTTTGGGGTCTGCTATGAGTTCATGATTTAGCAGGAAATAGTCCAGTGTTTCTCTTAGAACGACAAAAGCAGAATACATAGCAGATTGCTCTGCTAATTTATGAAGCCATATGGCTTCGGAAGCTGATATCAGGTCTCCTTGACCTGAAGATGGATACTACATTGATTCTATGTGATAACAAGAGTTGTGATAACAGAGAACCCTGTGTTCCGTCGTAACACATAGAAATTCGGTATTTCTACATGCGAGATATAGCTGATGGTGATTCAGTATTTCTATACTGAATATAGAGATGATGATGTTTCAGTATTCCCATACTGAAGATATAGATGATGATGATTTCAGTATTCCCATACTGAAGATATAGATGATGTTTTCATACTGTAGATGCAGATGATGGTGACTCCGTATTTCTATACTGAATGTAGAGGTGATGATGCTTTCAGTATTTCTATACTAAAGATATAGATGATGATGCTTTCAGTATTCACTTACTGGAGATACAGATGGTGATAGTTCAGTATTCACATACTGAAGATGTAGATGATGATGGTTTAGATGCTGATGTGTTGACAAAACCTCTGTCCCGAGTAAAGTTTGAATGCTTTCGAGACAAGCTTGGTGTGGTTTGAAAAGACCTTCCCCGAAAGGGGGAGTAGTGATGTTCCAGTGGGATTGTATCATCCCTGGGCACTTGCCATAAAGTGATCTGGTGACCTCGGTCATCGAGAATGAAGAGGGATTGTATCATCCCGGGACATATGTTCATAATGGATCCGGTGACTTCGGTCCCCAAGAATGCGGTGGGATAGTATCATCCTTGGGCACTTTCCCTAAAGTGATCCAGTGATTGTATCATCCCGGGACATATGTCTAGAATGGATCCGGTGAACTTCAGTCATCGAGAATGTGGTAGGATTGCATCATCCGTGAACTTCGGTTCAGAATGGATCCGGTGAACTTCGTTCATCGAGAATGTGTGGGATTGCATCATCCCTGAACTTCGGTTCAAAATGTATCCAAAGGTCTCGGCCCCCGTGAATGTGGTAGGATTACATCATCACTAAACTTTGGTTCAAAATGTATCTGGAGGTCTCGACCCCCGTGAAAGTGGCGGATTGCATCATCCCTGAACTTCGGTTCAAAATGTATCCAGAGGTCTCGACCCTCGTGAAAGTGGCGGATTGCATCATCCCTGAACTTCGGTTCAAAATGTATCTGGAGGTCTCGGCCCCTGTGAAAGTGGTGGATTGCATCATCCCTGAACCTCGATTCAAAATGTATCCGAAGGTCTTGGCCCCCGTGAAAGTGGTGGATTGCACCATCCCTGAACCTCGGTTCAAAATGTATCCGGAGGTCTTGGCCCTCATGAAAGTGGTGGGATTGCATCATCCTTGAACCTCGGTTCAAAATGTATCTGGAGATTTCGGTCCCCGTGAATGTGGTAGGATTGCATCATCCTTGGACTTAGTCCTAAAGTGATAGGGACTGATTATCTCATAATCAATCCGGTAACTTTGGTTGTCGAGAATGTGGTGGGATTGCATCATCCCTAGACTTTAAGTCCAAAAGTGAACCAAAGACTTTTTTGTCTTTGAGATGTGGATTGCAGGTTGCTACTGATGATGACAACATACTAATCGAAAGATCAGAGTATGATGATGATGTCGTACTGATCGAAAGATCATAGTGTGATGATGACGATGTACTGATCGAAAGATCAAGAGTATGATGATGATGATGTACTGATCAAAAGATCAGAGTATGATGATGACGACGTACTGATCGAAAGATCAGTGTATGATGATGATGATGTGCTGATCAAAAGATCAAAGTATGATGATGATTACGATGTACTAATCGAAATATTAGAGCGTGATGATGATGATGTACTGATCAAAATATCAGAGCATGATGATGATGTACTGATTGAAATATCAGAGTATGATGATGATGATGTACTGATCGAAAGATCAGAGTATGACGATGATGATGTACTGATCAAATGATCAGTATGTGATAATGACGACATACTGATCAAAAGATCAGAATATGATGATGATGATGATGTTCGAGAATTGAAGTATGATGATGATGCTGATCATGATGTTATTGATCAGGATATGATGATGTTGCTGATCGAAAGAACAAAATGATGAAGAAGTTGTTGTTGATCGAAAGGTCTAAGTGCCGAAGATGTTGCTGATTGAAAGGTCAAAGTGTTGAAGATGTTGCTGAAGATGTTGTTGATCGAAAGGTCAAAGTGTTGAAGATGTTGCTGAAGATGGTGCTGATCAAAAGGTCAAAAGATGCTGATGTTGATCAAAGAGTTGCTGTCATTGAAAATTGAAGACGAAGACTATATGATGTTGAAAAGCTTCCAATGATTTATAGATGCGTTACCCTGATGATGCTGATGATGTCCTCTATCTCTCTCCTACTATTGTTGTTGTTGATGTTGTTGTAGAATACCCTTCTCGTTAAGGGGGAGTGTTGAAATATTGTAACTACGAAGAATATTCTTTATGTATCTTTTGTGGTCCCCGATGGTCCTACCGGGAGAACTACTTTTATTATCTTGTACCCCGATGCTTCTAATCGGAAGAACTAATAAGAGTCATGAGGTTGCCCCCTCTAATTGTAAAGGTGGGTCATTAGCACCCCAGTGTGGTTACTTGAGCCTACATGTGTAACTCGAGCCTACATGATTAACTTGAGCCTACATGTCGGATAATTTAATTGAAGTGAACAGATGAATATAAATAGAGGTGTAGCACTCCTCATTTGAAGCACACACTCTCACTTGTGTAGTGCATTAGTGGAGAAGAGAAGAGTAGCTGGAGAAGGAGGAGGATCAGGATTTGATCTCCTTGTTGGTTTTATCTTTTATCTTTTGGGGCATCTATATTGAGGAAGCTTTTGATGGGTTTTTCCCTTTAGGGTTTTCCCAGGATAAATCTTTGTGTTCCTTTTGTATGGTTGTGCTTGTCTATCTTTCAGTGATCCTGTTTATATGCTTTTGTTATGAAAATGAAATGAAATATTGATGTATTAGCTAAGCATATGAAAATTCAACAGTTCTAAAGAGTCAAACGACTATTTGGTATCTTTCATTCAAAATATTAAAAGGGTATTTATGCCGGTGCATGTGCATCCAAAATTTTATAGGGTGGTTGAATGTACTCTCTTATTGTATTTAAAAACAACGACCACTAGACACAATGCCCAAAGAATGAGGTGCTAACATAACTCTTATCAATTCCATCTACCTTTCTTTGTTGTATTTACCTACTTGTCATTAAGGATAGTTTCATCTCAAATTTGATTTTTGATACTGATATAGTTATGTCATAGAATATTTATTTTGGGTATATGATGGCTCCATGTGGCTAGGGACCTCTACATCATTCCAAGCTTTGGTGGTTCCTATGTTGTTGCCTTGGATTCTTATCTAAAAATAACTTGGAACCTTATTCATAAAGTTCCTCTAAAAATGATCTCCTTCCTATGAGAACACGAGGAGAGCCAAGCATCCCTGTGGCCAACGAATTGAATAATGCATTGAACTGTTGACCCAAAAGTGAATAGGATAGACAATTGTTTAGATTCCATGCCAAGCTAATCGAAATTAATCCACTATGAGCAAAAACAATGGATGGTGCTTAATCCTAGTGCATTCTATGTTCAAATGTTAAGGGAAGTGATGTTGAGATCATTAGGAGATGCTGCAAGCATTGATAATAAATATCAAGAATCAAAAGGGGTTTTAGCCTCAACATGTTATTTATTGACCATGGGATACTATCACATTACAAGTTTTAATTGCAGTTGTAACAAAATTTCAAAGTAAATGTAAATTGAGAACTGATTCTTCAAAACACCAAAATCTTTCTATGCTCATTTGCAGTGTTTCCAAATAATGTATTGACAAAAAAAAGCTTGAAAACTTGAACTATAAACAATAAGTCACTATTAAAGCTAGCCACTTGAGATATTGTGGTGACCGTACCATATTCAGTATGTCTTTTAAATAATAACCGTCAATCCTAAGCAACTCTAAATTGCTCAATATAATAGAAGTAATGCCTAGCTCCACAGAGCAAGCACTCGTTTCTCCAAAATCTTGTTGGAAGCATCATGCATCCTTTTGTTGCTCAAAAGTTGTTATCTTTGGTTTAAACGGTAATCTTCTCCAAAAAGATGTTAACAGGAACCTTGAAGTTGTGCTTATGTTGTTATATTGATTAATATTATATATTAAATATGTTTGGTACGTTAAAGTGCTAAGTTTCTTCTCTAAAAACTTTATGCATTTACAATATCTTAAACAAAAAAGTTATTGTTTCAATGTTACTCATCCATGGAAATGATAAAGTATGATTATATTTTGAAAAACATTTCATCATTTAAAAATGAAAACTTTAACTAAACCATAATTTATTTTTAAACTTGGATTTAACAAAGAACCATTAAGAAAGATTAATTTTTTAATTTATATATAAAAGTATATGTGAGCTTAATTTTAAATTTTACACACATTTTAAATAGTGAGAGATCAAATTTTTTTATCATAATTTTTTTTATTATATATATGTGAGCTTAATTTTAAATTTTACACACATTTTAGATAGTGAGAGATCAAATTTTTTGAAATGTAATTTTTTGATCATAATTTTTATATATATATATATAAAAAAATTATGATCAAAAAATTACATTTCAAAAAATTTGATCTCTCACTATTTAAAATGTGTGTGTAAAATTTAAAATTAAGTTCACATATACTTATGTGTGTGTGTATTGTTAGAAAAACAGGATCACAGAGCAATAATAATAAACAAGATACTGAAATAAAACACATTAACACATTACAAGAGAGACAACAATATAATGCGATTCACTAAAGATGGGTTGCATCCACACAGAAGTGAAGAGGATGTGTCTTGGGACACGTCTCCTTATTTAGTTTGAGATAGATATCCAAAGGTGTACTAACTTGTTTTAAATTCTTCATTCTAAATCTCTCCAACAAATTTTCTATGTACTCACCTTGAGACAATGTCAATTTGTGGTTTTTCTAGTCTCTTGTTATTCTCATACCAAGGATTTGCTTTGCAGCCCCCAAATCCTTCATCGCAAATGATTTAGCTAATTTCCCTTTGAGAACATTTATATCCTGCATTTTAGACCCTCCAACAAGCATGTCATCCATGTTAGAATTTTAACATTAAGCTAGCATTATATTAGGATATTTAACTGAGAGAATAACAAGCACAACAATCAAACACACGAGACAATGAACATAGTGTTTTTCCTCGAGGAAACCATAAATGGATAAAACCCCATAACTTCCTTAGAGATAGAATCCACACCAAAAGTAAAACCCAAAACAGTAAGATGATCTCCCGACAGTAGTAACCTTCTTTCTTCCTAGCCCCAGTGTCTTCTTCTTCCTCAGCTATGCGCTACAACTGAGTGCGTGTGAGTGTGTGATAAATAGAGAGGTTAGCTCTCTATTTATACTAATTCCCTACTTGACTAAACCCTACTAGGGCCGACTTCACTAGGTGAGTTTAACAACCCTAGTGCCTTGCAACTGCGGGGACTTTAACCCTTGAACAATAGGAGGGTTACCCACATTGACTTGACATGACTTGATTACATTATAGAAACTCCTGATCAGAACATCAGGGCATGACATGACTCAATTACATTACAGACACATCTCGGAATAAACATCGGGGTACAATACATAAGAACTACAAGTGAATACATTCTGAAGTTACAATTACATCAACACTCCCTCTTAATCAGGAAGGTATTCTCTCGACACAATTTATTAACACAAGTCTTCTTCTATGCATCATCTAGATCATCATCGAGTCCTCGTCATCTTCACCTTAAAGTCATCTCTATCTTCAAGTCATCTTCATATGGATCATCACTCGATCTGGATCATCATCACTGGAACATCATCACTGGATCTGGATCATCACTCGATTTGGATCATCACTGCTGGATCATCATCACTAAATCATCACGGGTGCTATCTCATGATTCTTCTTGTCACAGGAAGTTCTACAGAGCTAGCCCTTTTTCATGTTGGTTGTAGGCCTAGCCTCCATGTAGGTCTTCTTCCAGCACTTCTATCTGACCCTAAGTCAGAATGGCTCGCCTAACACTTATATCTAATCATGTAGGAACCAATCCTATAATCATATCAGAAAGGCATTCCCAACACTCACATCTGACCATGTGGGAACACATTCCACAAACCTGTCAGAAAGGCCCAGCACTCACATTTGACCATGCGAGGAACCAATCCAACATATATGTCAAAAAGGATCTGCACTTACATTCAACCATGCAAGGAACCAATCCAACCTACATGTCGAAAGGGCTCTAAACTTACATCTACCCATGCGAGGAACCAATCCAGCATACATTTTAGAAGGGCTCTCAGCCCCAGGCTAAGGATTCCTGGTAATTTACCAGGTGCCTCCATTTAGAGAATGGCATACAACACTTATATCTAATAATGTAGGAACCAATTCTATAGTCACATCAGAATGGCTCAGCACTCATATCTGACATGGAAGGAACCAATCCTCTCACCATGACAGAATGGCTCAGCCCTTACATCTGACCATGGAAGGAACCAATCCTCTCACCATGACAGAATGGCTCAGCCCTTACATCTGACCATGGAAGGAACCAATCCTCTCACCACGTTAGAATGGCTCACGGACCCATCACTTCCATTTGGAGGGAACCTCGATCTGGAGAACACCAAGCTTCTCCCTGAAGTACTCAAACTTCACCCTATCCAATGGGTTTGTCAACACATCAGCCATCTGTTCGTCCGTCGCAACATACTGGAGCTTCACTACTCCCCTCTGCACCATATCCCTAATATAGTGATACTTGATCTCGATATGCTTCGACTTGTCATGGAACACAGGGTTCTCTGATAACTTCACGCAACTCTGGTTGTCACAATGTATACAAGTAGCATCCATATGGAGATCAAATAAATCAGACAGTAGCTTCCTCAGCCATACTGCCTCACAACTAGCTGAACAAGCTGCAACATACTCTGCTTCAGCTATACTCAGTGCCACACAGGATTACTTCCTGCTAAACCAAGAGATCACACCTAATCCCATATTGAAGCAGCACCCTGAAGTGTTCTTCCTATCGATGGCACTGCCTGCCCAATCTGAATCAACATAACCCTCCAGGTTAATCTTCTAATTCACCTCATACTTGAGCCCATAATCAATTGTACCCCTTAGGTACCTCAGAATATGCTTTGCAACAATCAAGTGAACATCTCTCGGATCTGTTAGAAACTGGCTCAAGGTGTTCACAACAAAGCAAATATCTGGTCTCGTGTTCGTCAGGTACATCAAGGACCCAATCATGTGACAATACATCGTAGCATCAACCGTTTCTGATGAAGTATCACTCAATAGCTTCAGGTTCGATGCCATAGGTGTGGTCATGGCCTTGTAGTCCATCATCCCGAACCTCTTCAGGATCTCTACTGCATACTTCCCTTGTCCGAGGGAGATTCCATCCACATTCTGCCACACCTCCATGCCTAGAAAATAGTGCATCATACCCAAGTCCTTTATTTTGAACTCGACAGCAAGCTTTCTCTTTGTATCAGCAATCAACCCATCCATAACTGTTACAAACAAATTATCTACATATAGTAGGAGCATTACTGGGTTGCCATCTTCAACCTTGTAGTAAAGGTTGGAATCTGCTTTACTCTTGGTAAAGCCCAAACTGGATAGAAATCCATCAATTTTTTCGTACCATGTCCTGGGTGCATGTTTCAAACCGTACAGGGCTTTCTTCAATCTACACACATGAGACTCCATATCATGTGTCTCAAAACCGAGTGGCTGCTCTGCATACACTTCCTCTTCCACTACACCATTCAAGAAAGCAGTCTTGACATCCTGTTGAGGCCTGGAAATTCGCAGGTAACAACAATTAGGGATTCTCCCTAGTAAACGATCCCAACTAGGCCATTACTATTTGGTATGGGGAATCCGTTCGGTTTACGGTCTGGCTACCATAGGTCAAGTAACAAAATAAAAGTTTTTACCGGTTATGGCCCAGTCCACTGTGTATATTTTACTTTTTTGAATTTAAGTATGATATGCAAGTGCCTATCTAAGAATGCAGATTGATAGAGAATATGAGGAGCAGTCACAATGTGATGCGCAGGTTCTTACCTCTCATCTTAATTCACTCGCATCTAAATCACACACAACAAGAAACTAAAACTAACTATCTAACCTATCCGTAGGGAGCAAGATTATCATTTATCAATGAGTAATGTATTTCTGCGCATGCATTAAGAAAAATCACAGATAGCTATTACTTATTTCAAAACACATGAACATTAATAGATATATGAATAACACAATAGCTCATTGTTTATGAAAAGCCTTCATTACTCATAGTGGAAATTTCATAGAATAAACTAGGGCGCATTCATAACAAAAACATAGGTTCAAAGAGTTAGAACGATTTCACAGTTAATGGACACAAAACTGAAAACAAAATAGTTCACATTCAACAAATCCATAGCACAGCATTTGAAATCTTCCACCAAGCTTTCTCCAATAGGAAACTTGTAATTCTTTATTGCAAAAGGAAATAGTTCTTCTTACAACATACTTTCACAAATCTATATGGGAAAAAGTCCCCCTCTACATCTAACTCTCCTATACTTATACAAAAAGGCAAAAATTTTGGGCTTCCCCAACGTTTCAATCCAAAATTTTGTCCCGTAGTGAGGGCTCATACATTATATAATATATTACATGTAAAACAAAAATTTAATAGAGCACTTTTATAAAGAGGGCCCCTCTTGATCATTAATGAACTTTTTCCACGCCTGGGCCTTTGCTGCTATGCTTTCAAAATCTAAGGGTTCAAGAAAATGGATGTTGATCTCATACTTTGTAGCTTGATTCTTAACCACCTCTATTCTTGTTGGACTCAAGCATAGCTGATCTTCAAGTAAATGGATGCTGACTGCTGCATGAACTACTGCATTCTTCAGTATCTGCTCATCTAGATCCTTGACTTGTTGGATCTTCTACTCATCTTCCTAGTACCTGCTCTGTAGTTGTTCTATGAACAGCTCATGTTCTGGTAATGCATCCAGTCTTTGTTCTACAACATCTTGGCATATGTTGTAGGTGACCAACACCCTTCTGCAGTATTCAGTACAGGCTCCTCTTGTTTTCTTCACAGTCTTCTTGACTTTCCTCATTGTATTTATTGCAAACTCTAATAAGTCGTAATCCTGGTTTAAGCTATGTCAATATTTAGTTGGTAACTCTGCAACTTTGTTTCTTTCTTCTTCTTCATTCTTGAGCCAACTCTTTGCCTCTTGTGCTAGCCTCCTAGCATCCTCTTCCCTCTTTTTGGCTTCTTCTTCTTTAGCTTTCTTCTGTGCGGTTTTTCCCTTACCGCCCATAATGGTGATCTTTTGTTTAAATCTCTTCTTCAATGCAGTCATATTCTTTGCATTTCTGAAGATTTATTCATCCTTGTCCTAGAAGTTTGTGTATTTGAAGTGAACATTTTCCTCTTTGCAATGCTCTGCAGCCTTATTTTGGGAGTCATTCCTGTGGAAGTTCATCTTCCCAAAATGAAAGTGCTCCAACTCCTATACGAATTCTGTAGTTTGTTTAACCTTTGAAATTTTTTAACTTCCCAGCGAGAAAGGTATGGCAGGATAGGCTGCCTTCTTATGTTCAAACAAGAAACTTCCTACACCATCAAGATATACCTGCCTAACTGCTTCTTCATGTACCACATAATCAGTGGCATACTTAGGGAGTAGAGAAGGTGCCCTAGAGCAACCATACATTCTGATGTACATTCCCTCTTCAGTCAAATAGTAATTCCCATGTTCCTCAATGACTTTGAATGCCTCCTCGGACATGCAGTTGCATTCTGTCAGGAAGATTAAAGTGTACAAAGGCGTAATGAAATGTTCACATATCTCTTTGTAGTGGCTATAATATTTGTGTGCCCAAAATAGTTTGTATGCAGTGTATACAGGGGTCCTGTCCCTATCCCAATTACACCTTAAAGCTAGAAATGACTGGGTACATAATATACAATCCACTAAGATAGAGCTCATATAGAACTCCGAATTCTTCTGTGACACCCCTCCCAAAGCTGAACATATGCAGGTTGAGAGGCTATTGGACACTATGTTTGCCCAATTGAATATAGTCCCCTGAGTGGCCACATAGAAAATGATTGGTATCCATCCCAATTTGATTTTTTTCCCATGAGCCCTCCCAAAACTCTATTCAACATCAATGCTATAAATCTATAAGGCGTCCTAAGAGTGGCTATTTCATATTCCCCTGAGGGCCTGGTTCCAAAGTTCTTCCCTAGTATCATCATTCTTTTGACTGTCTCAACCAGGTCCAAATTTACCTCTTTCAACCAACTTTCAGTTAAGTATACTTGAGCAGGAGGTAGGTGATATGCTAGTGAGACATAACCAGGACTGTATGTAGCATAGCCCTGTTTGGCAGTATTTTCTAAGATCATCGTGGTAACATCTGCCCTAGGCAAGATCCAGTTGATCACTTCGGAGCATGGGAACAACTCAGGTCTAGTGGCTACCTTCATCATAGCAGATTTCTCGATGTTTGCATATATATTCAATTCTTCGAACCCTGCATCAAGCACATTTTTATTTGCAATCATTCGGTATATTTCACCCCACTTGTAATCTGGCTCTACTCCAGTGGTAGCTCTTGTATCTTCATAAATGTATTCCACCTTGGTAATGATTTCCACATCTAGTTCTCCCTTAGCAACAGGAGCCTTCTTCTTTTGTCTCTCAGACATATCTCCTTTGAAGAAGTTACCCTATCATAAACCAAACATGTTCTTAGACCATTGGAGCTTTTAGTTAGTGTTCTAAGAATGAATAAAAACTGTATCAAAACATTTACCTCTTCCATATGCATTCTCAACAAATAAACTATCAGAATATTAATGCATAATAGAAAATAACAGGCAAAAGGACTTCTGCAAACTAGGTCTAAACTTCTAAGTCTGTCTGCAACTAAAACATGACCCTGATAGTAAATGCATCATTTAAAACAAATTGCATTCAAACTCTTTGCATAACATGAACCACCAAATTAATTGTAAAACAATAATGCAGAAATCTTAGCTCGACCAAAATGTTGAAAACCCCTCGTCGTTTCTCGAAACTAGGGTATGCGCCTATGAAAAATGAAAACTCCCCTGGATGGCCATAAACAACCCCACAAAAGTTGGTGTAGACAGCGTAATGCTTGTCTGCACCAACTACCTAAACCTTCGGACCGAGATCGAGCTTCCATAACGGCTTACAAACAGGCTCAAGAAAAACCGCCCACCACAAATACTATCAAACTAACAGATACCTCACGCCGTAAGGATACAAATTCATATTTAGACGACCAACTACCAAATGGCCAAAAAACCCAACTAGGGGAAAAACCTAGTTCCCAAAACGACTCATAAAATTAATAGAAAGGAGAAACCATGGTTGGCCTACCTAGCAAACAAGTTGCAGTCAACGTGATGGTCCGAAAATTCCACAGTGGCACTCCAAACAAACGAAATCCCGACAGCTAAGTTTGAACAACGAGGATGGAGGAGACACGAGTTCACAAGGGTAATAATAAACTAATACCCCACCTCCATATATATACCTCCTGGTGAAAATGTCGGCAGGAAAAAACCTTCATCGGCGAGCAGAATAACTAAGCATCGGGCGATTAGTTCACTAAGGAGCCGCAACGGCGGAAGTCATACAGAATAAGGGTTCCACGACAAAATAAAACGTCGACGAAATAAATACCATGAGGCTGAGTTTGCAGGCAGAGCAAAATACCATGAGGCTGTTGCTCCTTTCAGGGTATGTGGAAACAATCTGCAGACTACATCTTCATGTTCTCCAGCCCATAGTCCTTCTATAGCCAAGTAAAAGCTTTGCAAATGATCATCTACCAAAATCTTTTCACTTCGGTCAAACTTAGGCAACATTTTCTCAAAATATTGAGGTAATTCATGCAAAGGAGGTGTTAGGTTTAATGGTGATCTAGCCCTCCAAGCAGGTAGTGGATTTGGTGGGTTGGGTGGCTGATTTGAGTTTACATTTGCCATGATTTTAAGTGGAGAGTGAGGTGGTGAATGAACAGGGGTATGAACAGGTGAAAAATAAGGTGTATCTAGGTCAAACTGATTTAGAGGTTGAACAACTTCCTGTAAGGTTGTTTTCCTACCAGTTCTTTAAAATATTCAACCAACACTGCGTCTTCCAATATAGGGCGGTCTTTCTTCCGATATTCTCTTCTAGGTAAGGTAGGGATAATCGGTAATCCTCCGATCTTCTTTGCATAAGCCCTGGTAATTCTTCTCAAATCGTCAACTACTTCGTTATCGACAGGATACAAAAACTCTTTACCCTTCTCTTCAAGAATTGGATTGGGAAACAAACTTCTCTCATAACTGTTACCGGTGGAATAATCTCAAGGAAATGGGTTTCCTTGGCTAGCCATGCATTGGCTGCCCTCCTTCTAGTGCCAAAAACTGTTGAGGCCTGGAAATTCGCAGGTACAAAAGTTAGGGATTCTTCCCAGTAAATGTTCCCAACTATCCCGTTACTGTTTGGTATGGGGAATCCGTCCGGTTTACTGTCCGGCTACCGTAGGTCAAGTAATAAAATAAAAGGTTTTACCGGTTACGGCCCGGTCCACCGTGTATATTTTAGTTTTTTGAATTTAAGTATGATATGCAAGTGCCTATCTAAGAATGCAGATTGATAGAGAATACGAGGAGCGGTCACAATGTGATGTGCAGGTTCTTACCTCTCGTCTTAACTCACTCACATCTAAATCACACACAGCAATAAACTAAAACTAACTATCTAACCTATCCCTAGGGAGCCATATTATCATTTATCAATGAGTAATGTATTTCTGTGCATGCATTAAGAAAAATAACAGATAGCTATTACTTATTTCAAAACACATGAACAGTAATAGATCTATGAACAACAAGATAGCTCATTGTTTATGAAAAGCCTTCATTACTCGTAGTGGAAATTTCATAGAATAAACTAGAGCGCATTCATAACAAGAACATAGGTTCAAATAGTTAGAACGATCTCACAGTTAATGGACACAAAGCTGAAAATGAAATAGTTCACATTCAACAAATCCGTAGCACAGCATTTGAAATCTTCCAGCAAGCTTTCTCCAATAGGAAACTTGTAATTCTTTATTGCAAAAGGAAATAGTTCTTCTTACAAAATACTCTCACAAATCTATCTAGGAAAAAGTCCCCCTCTACATCTAACTCTCCTATACTTATACAAAAAGGCAAAACTTTTGGGCTGCCCCAAAGTGACTTTTGGGCTTCCCCAACATTTCAATCCAAAATTTTGTCCCGTAGTGAGTGCTCATACATTATACAATATATTACATTTAAAACAAAAATTTAATAGAGCACTTTTATGAAGAGGGCCTCGCTAGGGAGAATTTTAGGGGACAATTTTAGCCCAGTGGGCTATTTTTCCATGTTTTTCTGCCAAAAAAGATTCACCATTTTGCATTTTTTGAAGCTCTATTTCACCCAATTTTGATGGGGTAAAAAATTTTCACCCTAAAAATCACCAAATTATTATATAAACGATATAAAATCCTTGGAAATTAAAATATTTTTTCAAAAATATATCCAATCATTTTATAGTTGGCATTTTAAGAATTGGTAATATTTGCCAACATTTATAGACTTTTAAATAAGTATGGTTCCTTAAAATCATCCCTGGGCCCCGCTTGATCATTAATGAACTTTTTCCACGCCTGGGCCTCTGCTACTATGCTTTCAAAATCTGAGGGTTCAAGAAAACGGATGTTGATCTCATACTTTGCAGCCTGATTCTTAACCACCTCTATTCTTGCTGGACTCAAGCGTAGCTGATATTCAAGTAAATGGATGCTGATTGCTGCATGACCTACTGCATTCTTAGGATCTGCTCATCTAGATCCTTGACTTGTTGGATATTCTGCTCATCTTTCTGGTACATGCTATGTAGTTGTTCTATGAACAACAATGCATCTAGTCTTTGTTCTGCAGCAAAAACTTGGCATCTATTGTAGGTGACCAACACCATTTTGCAGTATTCCATACAGGCTCCTCTCGTTTTCTTCACAGTGCTCTTGAATTCTTCCACTATATTTATTGCAAATTCTAATAAGTCGTAATCCTGGTTTAAGCTATGTCGATCTTTAGCTGGTAACTCTGTAGCTTTCTTTCTTTCTTCTTCTTCATTCTTGATCCAACTCTCTACCTCTTGTGCTATCCTCCTAGCATCCTCTTCCCTCTTTTTGGCTTCTTCTTCTTCAGCTTTCTTCTGTGTGGTTTTGCCCTTACCGCCCACAATGGTGATCTTTTGTTTAAATCTCTTCTTCAATGCAGTCATATTCTTTGCATTTCTGAATATTTCTTCATCCTTGTCCCAGAATTTTGTGTATTCGAAGTGAACATTTGCCTCTTTGCAATGCTCTGCAACCTTATTTTGGGAGTCATTCCTGTGGAAGTTAATCTCCCCAAAATAAAAGTGCTCCAACTCCTGTACGAATTCTGCATTTTGTTTGACCTTTGAAAATTTGTAACTTCCCAGCCAGAAAGGTATGGCAGGATAGGATGCCTTCTTATGTTAAAACAAGAAGCTTCCTACACCATCAAGATATACCTGCCTAACTACTTCTTTATGTACCACATAATCAGTGGCATACTTGGGGAGTAGAGAAGGTGCCCTAGAGCAACCATACATTCTGATGTACATTCCCTCTTCAGTCAAATAGTAATTCCCATGTTCCTCAATGACTTTGAATGCCTCCTCGGACATGCAGTTGCATTCTGTTAGGAATATTAAAGTGTACAAAGGCATAATGAAATGTTCACATATCTCTTTGTAGTGGCTATAATATTTGTGTGCCCAAAATAGTTTGTATGCAGTGTATACGGGGGCCCTGTCCCTGTCCCAATTACACCTTAAAGCTGGAAATGACTGGGTACATGATATACAGTCCACTAAGATAGAGCTCATATAGAACTCCCACTTCTTCTGTGACACCCCTCCCAAAGCTGAAGATATGCAGGATGAGAGGCTATTGGACACTATGTTTTCCCAATTGAATATAGTCCCCTGAGTGGCCACATAGAAAATGATTGGTATCCATCCCAACTTGAAGTTTTTTCCATGAGCCCTCCCAAAAACTCTATTCAGCATCAATGCTATAAATCTATAAGGGGTCCTGAGAGTGGCTATTTCATATTCCCCTAAGGGCCTGGTTCGAAAGTTCTTCCCTGGTATCATCATTTTTTTTACTGTCTCAACTAGGTCCAAATTTATCTCTTTCAACCAACTTTCAGTTAAGTATACTTGAGCACAGGGTAGGTGATATGCTAGTGAGACATAACCAGGAATGTATGCAGCATAGCCATGTTTGACAGTATTTTCTAAGATCATCGTGGTAACATCTGCCCTAGTCAAGATCTAGCCGATCACTTCGGAGCATGGGAACAGTTCAGGTCTAGTGGCTACCTTCATCAGAGCAGATTTCTCGATGTTTGCATATATATTCAGTTCTTCAAACCCTGCATCAGGCACATTTTGATTTGCAATCATCCGGTATATTTCACCCCACTTGTAATCTGGCTCTACTCCAGTGGTAGCTCTTGTATCTTCATAAATGTATTCCACCTTGGTAATGATTTCCACATCTGGTTCTCCCTCAGCAACATGAGCCTTCTTCTTTTGTCTTTTAGACATATCTCCTTTGAAGAAGTTACCCTATCATAAACCAAACATGTTCTTAGACCATTGGAGCTTTTAGTTAGTGTTCTAAGAATGAACAAAAGCTGTATCAAAACATTTACCTCTTCCATATGCATTCACAACAAATAAACTATCAGAATATCAATGCATAATAGAAAATAACAGGCAAAAGAACTTCTGCAAACTGGGTCTAAACTTCTAAGTCCGTCTGCAACTAAAACATGACCCTGATAACAAATGCATCATTTAAAATGAACTACATTCAAACCCTTTGCATAACATGAACCACCAAATTAATTGTAAAACAATAATGAGGAAATCCCAGCTTGATCAAAATGTTGAAAACCCCGCATCGTTTCTCGAAACTAGGGTACGCGCTTGTGAAAAATGAAAACTCCCCCGAATGTCCATAAACAACCCCACAAAATTCGGTGCAAACAGTGTAACACTTGTCTGCACCAACTACCTAAACCTTCGGACCGAGATCGATCTTCCATAACGGCTTACAAACAGGCTCAAGAAAAACCCCCCATCGTAAATACTGTCAAACTGACTGATACCTCACGCCATAAGAATACAAATTCATATTTAGACAACCAACTACCAAACGACAGGAAAACCAAACCAGGGGAAAACCCTAGTTCCTAAAACGGCTCATAAAATCAAGAGAAAGGAGAAACCATGGTTGGCCTACCTAGAAAACAAGTTGCAGTCGATGTGATGGTCCGAAAATTCCACGGTAGCACTCCAAACAAATGAAATCCCGACAGCTAAGTTTGAACAGCGAGGATGGAGCAAACGCTAGTTCACAAGGGTAATAATAAAATAATACCCCGCCCAAATATATAGACCTCCCGGTGAAAAATGTCGGCAAGAAAAAACCTTCATCGGTGAGCAGAATAACTAAACATCGGACAATTAGTTCACCAAAGAGCCATGATGACATAAGTCATACAAACTAAGGGTTCCACGGTAAAATAAAATGTCAATGAAATAAAACCTTAAAATCTATCGTACAGGCATCGAATATTGGAAGGACTAATCACAATGCGTCGGCAGAATAGTCTGCTAGAAAGACGCAACGACGGAAAACAATCAGACTACGGCTTCCGCAATCAAATGAAAACTTTGGCGATCGGAAACTTTAATGACTACAGATCGGTGAGTTTAACACTAAGCATCTCCTCAGTGTCGGTGAGATAAACAACAAAGCGTCCGAAACGGCGATGTCGCTCGAGACTAGAACTTCGACTATTTGCCAAAAACATTCCGAGAGTGAAAACAAAAAATCATTGCAAAGCAAAAAAGTTTGAACCAATAAAACCCCGTAATCAGCAATATAGGAGGCTAATGCTCTGACCATGATAAAATAAAAATGCCGACAGTCCAAAGAAACAAATGAAATAAAAGCACATCGATGAAAATAAGAACTCTCCATCGGGAAGTTCATTACTTTCCCTCCGCAATGGAAGCCGCGTAGAGAACTACCGCCCTGATTCAGACATAAATAAACTTCCGACAGCGATGAAGGACATCATTTTTAAATCAAACTTCAAGTTCAACAGTCCAAAGCATCGGTAGACAAAAAGTAGCTTTCCGAAAATAAAAAAAATAGTTGACCTCAATTCATCTTCAAACAATCTAAAATGTAGCAGAGGGAAAAAACAAAGTTCAGCAATCCAAACACTCCCAGGCAAGATAAAATTAAAAGGAGGGTCCAAAATTTTAAAAAATTTGGGAAAATAGTTGCAGCTGTAACACATCCATTTGGTGTATCTTCCATTTCATTACTGCAGCTAGAGCAAGTACTAATCTGATGGAAGTGTATCTGGCTACAGGTGCAAAGGTTTATTCATAATCTATTCCTTCTTTTTGTGAGAAACCACGAGCCACAAATCTTTCTTTATATTTATCTATGCTACCATCTGCAGCATGCTTGATCTTGTAGATCCATTTGGAAGTTACAACCGAATTCCCTTCTGGTCTTGGGACAACATCCCAAACATCATTCTTCATGATCGATTGATACTCTTCGATCATAGCATCCTTCCATTCTTTTCATTCTGCCGCTTCTTCATAATTGGAAGGTTCTTTATTGATAAGTCACATAGTAAGGCTACATACCCGGAGCAGGATCTGGTTCTCTTTCTTTCTCTGTGATTCTCTTCTGGAGCCCCATATCTTTCAGCACCTTGGATAGCTTCTTGTACCCAAGCAAGTTTCCTCTTGTGAGGATTCTTCTCTTGAGGTGGATCTATAGGTTCTTGAGGTTCTTCAAATTCTCAATCTTCTTCTTGAGTTTCTTCGTTCATGGTTGTATCATGAATTCTAGGTGCTTCTTCTTCTTCAGGATCTTCAGCAAGTCTCTTTCTGGATTTGTTGTAAGTTGATTCTTCGTCAAATGTTACATCCCTGCTGATGTCGATCTTCTTGAATCCTGGGAAGTATATTCTGTAAGCCTTTGAGCTTTCAGAGTATCCCATAAATATACCCTTCTTTCCTGAAGGATCCCTCTTTTCTTTTGGAATGTGTATGTACACTAGACAATCGAATATTCTAAGATGGTTGACTTCTGGTTTCTTACTGGAAAAGACTTCTTCAGGTGTCTTGTTCTCGAGTACTCTGTGTGGAGTACGGTTCTATACATAGATCGCGGTTCTGGCAGCTTCTACCCATAGATGCATGGGAAGATCTTGATCATGAAGCATTGCTCTTGCAGCTTCCATGATAGTTCTCTTATTCCTTTCTGCAACCCCATTCTGTTGTGAACTATATGGAGTGGATAACTCCCTCTTAATCCCTGATTCTTTGCATAAGTATTTGAATTCATTTGATGTAAATTCTCTGCCATTATCTGATCGAAAGGTCTTGATCTTCTTTTCGGTGTGGTTCTCGATCAAGGCTTTGAATTCCTTGAACTTGCTGAAAACTTCATCTTTGTTCTTCATGAAGTAAATCCATGTCTTCCTATAAAAGTCATCAATAAAAGAAACATAGTATACATACCTGCTTAGTGAACTTGATGACATTGGTCTGCATACATTGAAGTGGATGATTTCCAAGATTGATTTTGCCTTGCTCTCGCTACTTGGAAATGTCTTCTTTGTATTCTTTCCTTTCGCACATCCTTTGCAGACTCCGTCTTGTTTTGCTTGAATTTTTGGAAGACCTTCAACAACTTTGCTTGCAAGTGGTAGTGCTCTATAGTGCAGATGTGCAAGCCTTATGTGCCAAAGTTCATTTGGCTCTACTGTGTCATGGACCAAAGCTTGTTCTGGATGGCCCTTCAATTTGTATAATCCTCCTTCTTGTTCTCCAATTACTATTGCATCGTCAATAGTCTTTCCTCTTGACCACATGAGGACTTGGCCATCTACAAATGCAACCCTCATGCCTTTTGCATCCAGTACTGATATGGATAGAAGATTCTTCTTTAGTACTGGTACAAACAAGACATCCTTCATTTTCATAGACTTTCCAAAGTCTAGCTTGTAGGAGGATTCACCACTACCTTTTATGGGATATTAATAGTCATCCCCAAGTTTCACCTTATGGGGTGAATTATGTTTGGATAGTTTCTCAAAAGATTCCTTGAAACCTGTCATGTGTTTGGAAGCCCCACTGTCAATAAGCCAATCTTTGCTTCCATGAGTGACAGTTCCCGTGAGAGCAGAGATCAGAACATATTCTTCTTCACTTGAAGAGTCTTCACTTTCTTGTTTTACTTTCTTCCTGGGAGGATCATCATCCTCAGCAATGTGAGCATGATGTCTTATTTTGGAGTTCTTCTTCTTCTTGGATCCATTCTTATTCATGGGACAATTTATAGCAAAGTGTCTTATTTCATCGCATGTATAACATCTGAGTTTGGATGGATTTTTCTGATGAGAATGCTTACCTTGGTGATGATGATTTTCCCTTCTTCCTTTCTTGGAGTGTACTGTGAGAGCTTAATATTCACTTCCCATATTTTCTTCTCGAGCTACTATTCGAGCTTCCTCTTGAGAACATTCTTCCCACAGTCTACTGAACTTGACTAATTTCTTCCTAGCACAAATTCCTTGGATGAAAGAATCCCATGACCTAGGGAGACCATTCAAGGTTGTCATCACAATTTCTGCATTCTCCACTTCTTCATCTACTACTTCCAGCTATTCTTTGATATGGGAGACCCTTGTGAAGTATGACTGGATGGTCACCTCATTCTAAATCTTTACATTCTTCAACTAGTTCCTTAGAGTCATCTTCTGGTTGATGTTCTTCCCTTCAAACAGTTTGGTTAGGGCATCAAACATAACTTTAGGTGTCTTGAGGGAGGACACCCATGGTATGAGGTGATCCTTGATTGAATCAGAAATAATCCTCTTTTCCATAACCAAATTCTTCTTATGTAAGGCCTTAGCCTCATCTCCCTCTGGAACTGGAACCTCCTCATGGATATAGCAATCCAAGTCATTTTCTTCCAGAACCAGGGAGATCCTATACTTCCAGGCTCAGAAGTTATCAGCTCCCTCAAGCTTTTCATCAAGCTTGGTATGATGAGACATATTAACTGGGAACCTCAAATGGAAATACAAAATATTTAGATCTTACCAGGTCAAGATGTCGGATCTGGATTTGGAGCTGAAATTCTGCAGTGTTGGTTCAAGAGCAGATTAGGGTTTTGCTTTTTCAAAGTTCTGTCCAACAAAATGCTTTGACATTGATCTATAAACTTCGATTTTGGGGAGGAGATCAATCCAGGCCTGGGCTCACTGAAAAATTCCACTTCTGTGAAAAGCCCTAATTTCTGGCAGTAGTGTCGAGTCCAAAACTGAAAAACCTCAGAATTGGATTCTGCTTCGACAGAAAGATGTGCCCTAGGGAGGAGAGTTATTCCAACCTTCTTTTGCTGAAAATATATGGAGAGAGATCCACAAACTAGGAATCCCTAGTTCCCGCAGCTGCAAAGTGTCTTCTTCTCAGGTTAGCTCTGATACCATGTTAGAATTTAACATTAAGCTAGCATTATATTAGGATCTTTAACTAAGAGAATAACAAGCATAGCAATCAAACACAAGAGACAATGAACACAGTGTTTTTCTTCTGGGAAACCATAAATGGATAAAACCCCGCAACTTACTCAAAGATAGAATCAGCACCAAAAGTAAAACCCGAAACAGTAAGATGATCTCCTGACAACAGTAACCTTCTTTCTTCATAGCCTCGGTGTCTTCTTATTCCTCAGCTATGCGCTACAACTGAGTGTGAGTGAGTGTGTGATAAATATAGAGGCTATCTCTCTATTTATACTAATTCCCGACTTGACTAAACCCTACTAGGGCCAACTTCACTAGGCGAGTCTAACAACCCTAGTGCCCCGGAACTGCGGGGACTTTAACCCTTGAACAATAGGAGGGTTACCCACATTGACTTGACATGACTTGATTACATTATAGAAACTACCGATCGGAACATCAGGGCAATACATGACTCAATTACATTACAGACACATCCTGGAATAAACATCAGGGTACAATACATAAGAAATATAAGTGAATACATTCCAAAGTTACAATTACATCAACAATCCACATACAATAAAAATATAATATATCTTCCATTATCTAACCTCTTGAAATAAACACAGTGGTCAGAATGACATCTACTATAACCATGTTTTGTCATAAACTTATCAAAATTCAAATACCACTGCCTTGGATCGTGTTTCAATCCATACAAACTATTCTTCAACCTCCAAACCAATTTATCCTTCCCTTTAACCTAATATCCCTATGGTTGCTACATATAAATTTCTTCCTCTAAATCCCCATGGAGAAAGTCCGTTTTTACATCTAACTGTTCAATATGCAAATATTCTATCACCACTAGACTTAAAATAGTCCTAATTGAAGTCATTTTAAAAAGAGGAGAACAAATTTCATCAAAAGATATCCCTTTGTTTTGTGCAAACCCCTTTACCACAAGTCTATCCTTATAGTGCTTCTTGCCTCCTTCTTCTTCCTTCAACCTATAAACCCATTTATTCTGCAATGCTATTTTTGCTGCAGGAAACTCAACCAAATACCAAGTCTGGTTTCTTACCAATGAGTCCATCTCCTCATTCATGCCTTGCTCCCACTTCTTTCTAGTTTACACCTGCATAGCTTCTTCATAACATTCTAGTTCACTATAAGAATCAATCATCAAAAAATAATACAATGAAGGAAATAATCATTCAAGGGGTCTACTTAACTTGGTATATATTCTTACACTTGCAAGAATTCGAGCTACCTAATGCTTCTCTTGATTTTCTGGTACCTTTAGAACTTCATTTTCTTTGATTTCATCAAGCAATGTGTACTCTGTGTTTTCCTTTTCCTCTTTATTTTCCTGCAACTGATCTTTATACATAATGTTTTCATTAAATACTACATCTCTACTTCTAATTTTTTTGTGATTTTCATAATCCCATAAGCAATAACCAAAATCATCAACCCCGTATCCAATAAAGGTGTATTTCTTGGATTTATCTTCAAGCTTTGTTCTATTTTCGTTATCAATATCGACAAATGATTCACAACCAAAAGTTCTTATAAATGAGTAGTTTACCTTTTTACCTATACATGCCTCCTCTAGAATTCCACCATACAAAGCACTTGAAGGCCCTATGTTTATTAAATAAATAACGATATTTACAGCATTAGTCCAAAACTGTAAGGGAAACCTTGCATGAAATCTCATACACCTTTCACGCTCCATGATCATCCTATTAATCCTTTATGACATAGCATTTTCTTGTCATGTTCCTGGGACTACCTTCTCTCTGTGAATCCCATGGTATGAACAATAAAACTCCTTGTTGTAGTATTCACCTCCATTATCAGATCTGAGATGCTTCAATATTTTCCCTATCTCATTCTCAACCAAATATTTCCACTTCTTGAAAGTAGAAAACACATCATATTTCTATCTAATGCAATACACCCAGTTTTTTCTAGTTGCATAATCAATAAAAGTAACATAATAACGAGATCCACCAAGAGATTGTACTTGAGCTAGTGCCCATACATATGTATGCAAAACTCTAACTTTTCACTCCTCTTTTGTTTACCAACCCTGAGAAATCTAACTCTCTTATGTTTTCCATATACACATTTCTCACAAAATTCCAAAATTACCTGCTTCATATCTAGAAGCAATTTCCTTGAGGGAAGAATCTACATCCCCTTCTCACAAAAGTGTCCAAGCCTATGATGCCACAATGTTGCACATGTTTCTATGGAAGATATATAGATATAATAATCAGTATTATGAGGACATAAATATAACATATCTATCATATATCCTTTTACTATTACCAGTGCTCCTTTAGTGATATTCCACCTCATTTTTCCAAACGTAGAAAAAAAACCGCTATCTCCCAACTGCCCTGTTGAGATCATATTTATTTTCATAGAAAGAATATGCCTTACATATTTTAGCAACCATTCATTTCCATTGTTTAACTTAATTTGTACCTTACCCATTCTGACAATTTTAAACGGTTCATCAACCCCCAATAAAACATGTCCAAAATTACCTGGAACATAATCATGAAGGAATTTCCTATGGGTTGTAGCATGACATGAATCCCCTGGATCTACTACCCAGTAATCGCTAGTATTATCTAATGCAAAAATCAAAGAATCTAGTAAGACATCAACAACTACATTAGCTTCATGACAAATCTCTTCTTTCCCATCTCTTTTCTTCTTTGGAGCTCTGCAGTCTTTCTTCATATGTACTCTTTTACCACAATTCTATCACTCTATCTTTTCGAGTCTAGGATTGGATATTCCATTTCTAGACTATATTCTATTACCTAGTCTATTTCCTCTACCCCTTTCTCTTCCTCTGCTTTCCATGGTCAACGCATTACCTAATGTCTTACCTATGCTTTTTCTTCGCATTTCCTCGATAAGAATAACACCAATAACATCATCAAATTTAAGAGTGTTTGAATTAGAGATAGAGTTACTTACAACCATGAACAAGCCATTCCATCTTTTTGGAAATGAGAACAAGATTATAAGATCCCTAACCTCATCATCAAATTTCACTCCTACATAACTTAGACGATTAGTAACCGTATTAAATTCATGTAAAGGGTCAACAACATATCCACCTTCTGACATCTTCATATTAAATAAATGCTTCATTAAAAATACCTTGTTGGAATCCAAGGGTTTTTTCTTACAACTTAGCCAATGCACTCATCACAACCTCCGTTGTATTTTCTTTTGAAATATTGAAAGCCACCGACAAATCCAGGCACATCCGTATTGTTCCTAGTTCCTTTCTGTCAAGAACCTCCCATTCTTTGTTCTTCACAAAAATTGATAGTTTTTCTTTTCCGCCCAATGGTAGGAACAAATCCTTCTGGTATAGATAGTCCTCCATATGCATCTTCCATAACTGGTAGTTTTGGCCGTTAAATGCCTTGACCCTAAACTTTCCTTCTTCTACCATTGCTCCCACTCGAACCGAGAACCTTTCTTTCTTGCGATTTTACCAACTAGATAGATCTTTGGCTTTGATACAAATTGTTAGAAAAATAGGACCGCAGAGCAATACCAATAAACAAGATGTAAACATAAAACACATTAACACATTACAAGAGAGACACCAATATAACGTGGTTCACCCAAGATGGGATACATCCACACAGAAATTATCATTCCTTTATTATTATATCATCCAACAAAATGAAGGGATACAACCTACAACACACCTGCTGCACTTGATCTTCACTCTCTCACAATCTCTCTCACAAAATCACATAGACTGCTTTTCACAATGATACAATACAATGCATTCCTTTTATAAAGGGAATTACCATGGAAAAATACCACAAGTCACCCAATACCATAGGCATGTAAACTATTGGCCAACAAACATCCCAAAAAAATTATTTTGTGGGTGTTGCCCCCAAACCCTTGTTGGTCCCTGAACCCCCCTTCCTGGGGAGATGGTCCCCTCTGCACCCCCCTGCTAGTATGAGCATACAATAACACTAGGGTACAAACATGATTGAAAAATGACATCTCTGAATCAGGAAGATTAAGCTTCATAACCAACATGTATGGTATCATGTGCATTGCATTCACGTTAACTCCTCTATATTGAACAAACAATCATTTCTAAAAGTTGGATTCAATGCCAATTATCAAGAAAGATAGGTGCAGTTACAAAATACTTGTTTGATAAGCCTGGCTATACACTATTGTGTGGATTCAATGTCTAGATATGAAAAATATTACAACTACAACCATACATCCAATGATTGGATTGGGAGGGAAGACATGGCATACCTTCATATCTCCATGCATGTGAGGATAGTTTTACTTGTCTTGCATCTCTTGAACACATAGAATATTCCCATGCAGATTATGTAATTCTCATTCCATTTTTTTCACAGCAAAAAATAATTGTACTTTGAATTCTCAAAAGTATATATACATATAGACCAGAGAAAAGAATCCTCCATCCCATCAAAAGAGACTGAGAAACACAGATCTTACAAAACATAGAGACAAAATAAACAAGTAGAGGACATACTAAACAACACCAGCCATCTGAAGCCCTAGTACCAAGGCAGGAACATAACAAAAACAGACTGAGTAGATAAAATAGACCATAAACGGAAAAATACAAAAGAGGATATCCAGGAAAATAGACCGCAATCAAATAGAAAAACTACCAAAATGAAGATACAAGCCACACTAGTATAGGACCCACCTGTCCTCGAAATGTAATATACCAACTTTCCAAATTTCCTTGAAAAATGGCATTCTCCTAAACCATAAGCCTATGCCTGGATTGAACGTATGTTGAAGAATTGATCTCATGAAAAATGTGAATAAAAGATATAAGAGGAAAATCCTTCAACAGAGATCGAACATCTTGTAGCCAAAATCGAAGATGCATCATACTAATTAAAACACAAATATTTTTCCCATTCAATAATTAAAGAGGAGCCATCAGCGATTTGCATCAGATTAATAATTAAAGAGGAGTCACCAACAATTTGCATTAGATTAATAATTAAATAAGAGTCGCCTACAATTTACATAAGATTAATAATTAAAGAGGAGTCACCAACGATTTGCATCAAATCAAATCTCATCCAAAATAAGATGGTCAGTGAGTCAATCTCATCCAAAATAAGATGGTCAGTGAGTCACACAGTTTCCTTATTAGAACATAGTTATGTTTTTTTCTCCATTTTTCCTTTGTAGCCACAATTGTTCTAATGGGGAAATCAAGACAAATAGTGAACTATTATTGTGTAAAAAAAACAAATAATTGAATCTGTGCTTCAATATTTGCAAAAATAATCCCTTCTTGTGAACTACCAATAGCCGAACAATTGCATGTCGAGAGGATACTTTTTGTTCAATTTCATGGAAATATTTGTCCGTTCACAAAGATGGACCTTGAAACATGCATAGGGCATATAGGGGATATCCCACCTATAATACAATGGACAAGCTTTGGCTGATCGTCTAACATGTTGACAACTGTAAACAAAAAAATTGACTACTGTAAACAAAAAAATTGCGGCGGAAAGCATAGCATTTGAAGAGGATAAACACTGTATTACATAAATATACTTGGCATATCCACAAAGTTGGGAAAGGTTATGCCCAAGGAATCATAATAGATATATTTATAAATATATGAAAACAAACATTTATATATTTAAAAAATAAATCCAAGTACTAAACCATTTGTTAAACCATTCATTCATGAAATAATTCATACTTTGAAAAACAACTCAGTATAAATGATTAGAAATTGTTTTGGTTTTCGTGCATATTAATCGACAATTCGATTCATAGAGTCCTTGCCAACTCGAGGGCGAGGACTAAAAAGAAAGGCTAAACCAACAGAATGGATATATTTCACAAAGATATGAAAGAGTATCTTTTATATATTTCTGTAAATAGAAAAGTATTAAATCATTTGTAGAGACCATTCATTTATGAAATAATAATAAAGAACAATTTATTAAGCATTTACCAATTTGTATATTATCTTAACATTTAACATAGAGATTTTAATCACAATTCAAATTCTTTTGTTTAGTTTTTTTATTTAATAGTATTTTTAGTAAAATTTGTAAAAATTTTCTCCACACAAATGTAATATATTGTGCTCTACACTCAAAAGAATAATGGCGTAGTTGAACGTAAAATTTCAACACACAAATAAATTGTAGCTACATGGTTCAACAAAAAAATTTAGATCCACAATTTGGGGCTAAAACAATCATGTTAATTATGTGTTGAATCATATTTATTCCAAGGAAATAATGAATGCAATTCTAGAAGAATATTGAAAAAAGATAATAACTGGATGTAAGTCATTTCAAAAGTGTTTTCCTATACCAGCCTAGATCCAAATCCTAGGCTCTATCAAGCACCAAGAGGGATCAAATATCCTGAGGTGAAAACCTCTCCTCGAATATCTCCTTTCCTGCAATACCTGAGAAGATGTTTGCACCTCAAGAGATTTGATCCCTCACGACGCTTGATAGAGCCTAGGATTAGTATTTAAGATGGTTCCAGTCGTGGGAAGTGACACAAAACTAGAGTTTGATCAGCATTGAAAGGAACAAGTTAAGTTGAAAACATAGATACAACTATGAGGATTATCATAATGTAAGTAATAAGAATTAAGGATTGAATAAATTGCTACACTGAAAATAGATACAATAATTTTGTAAGCATCAAATAAATGCAAATATGGTTCATCGTGATCATTCTCAAGCAAACCAAGCCATATTCCCAGAAACTCAAATTTGAATACAAATGTCAGCACAATTTCAACAGGCATACCAATGAAATAGAATGCACCATTCCAAGCATATAGATGCACAACTTGGAATTGTCAGATTCAGAAGAGATATCCACCCTTCGAGGCATTCTTTTGATGGCTTTTTCCAAGATTTCTTATACACCCCTAAAAAGTAAAGGTAGAATAACAACGACAATACCATATTGAAATTTTTCTAGAGAAACCCCCCAGATCCTCATGTGGAGATGCCTCACTAATATAAAATTGAGAAGAACATGAACAAAAACAACAATTACTGCACACAAAGCCAGCGGTAGTGTAATGTTTTGAGTTCTTAGATAAATCCTGAGTGGATGCAGGAAGGCTTGTGTAACCAAATCAGGTAGGGAGAAAACAATGTATGTGTTTGCTAGGTTAATACTGTTTTCATCTTGACCACATAGTAGAAGAATTGGTTTCATATTACACCAGAACAGTCCAATGGACACTGTAGCATAGATAATAATGAGAACTGTTCTTTGGAGTGTGAGACCCAAAATAGACCATCGTTTTGCTCTGAATGCATGGCCGCATATGGGCTCCATTCCCATGGCCAACCTAGATATGGCAAAATAACCTGTTATATTGGGGAAACCATAGAAATCTAGCCTCCCGCTAGCTCCAATTAAGTTAAAAAGGGATATATACACCTGACCTTTTTAGGTAAAATTATAATTAAATTGAAAATAATGAATTCAGAATTTAAAGTATAATAATGAATTCAGAATTTGAGCATATCTTATTTTTGTTTCATTATGATTTACGGATGGATGGTACAATGCTCATGGAAAAACAATCTTGGGAAATGAAGGCATTGATTAGTGTTTGAAATAATATATTTTTTGAAATTTTATAAAAAAATTTAGGAGTAGTTTATTTTTTATTTTTATTTATTTTTAATTAAAATTTGGTAAAAATATATTTAACAAACCTCCTTGAGTGCAATTTACCATGGGTTGTTTAGGAGGCCCTGCACGGTTGTTTAGGAGGCCCTGCACGGTTGTTTAGGAGGCCTTGCACATGGTTTTAAAACCATATGCAAGGCCAACATATTTTTGCTGATAATTACATGGCGTCAAATTTTCCATTGATATTACATGTGCCGAGGAAATATATCCATGTAAGCTTACTATATTTAGTTTCCGTAGTGAAATAATACCTGTTAAATACTTCGACACAATTATCAATCGCAATCTTTGAAGTAGATAACATCATAATCAATTAAAATAATAAGCTATTGTTATTAGAGGGATCAAATCCACTTAGGGATTAGAGGAATTCACCTACCAATCATTCTCGAGAGTGAAATGTGCAATTAATTTTTTTCAATGTCTGTGTAGGAATTAGAGGGATCAACTCCACTCACGAATTAGAGGGATTCACCTACCAATCATTTTCAAGAGTGAAATGTGTAATTATTTTTTTTCAATGTCTGTGTAGGAATTAGAGGAATTAGAAGGATTCACCTACCATTGCAATGTCTGCTTTTCATTTTCATAGTTCCATAATTTAAAATCCCTTATTTAAAACCTTGCAATACATGGTTTAGGAGGGCCTTGCAAATGGTTTTAAAACCATGTGCAAGGCCTCCTAAACAACCCATGGTTTATTTTTTATTTTTTATTATTTTGTTAGGTAGGAACATTACAACATATCCCCCATATTAGGTTGTTTTTATGTCCAGCGTTGTTTTATTATTAAACACTATACACTGAAATCTATGAAATTCTAAAAAAAAACCATACACTATACCACATGTATTTTGAAAAGAATTAGGTGATTTGAGAGGATTGAACCTTGAACCTCACGACCCATTTTTCCAACATCTTTACCACTGTATAACATGTATACCTCGTGACCTACCTTTGACCACCACAATGTGTTACCTATGGGATACACCCTAAATTTGTTGTTACTAACTTATAATAGTTTATATTTAAATATATATTAAATTTATATCTTTAAATTTAATTTAAATTTCTATGTAAATTAAATTTATAGGAGATTTAACTAACTAGAACATTAAATATTTTAAATTTATGACAAACACAAAGAAATTTAATATAAATATTAATATATTAATTTAAATTTAAAATAAAATATAAATTATAATTATAATTATATTTTAATTTAATTGTAAATTAAAATATAAATTTAGGCTTTGGCATTTAAGACTGAGAAAAATTTGGGAGTTGCAGGATATTGTGAGCATCCACACAAGTTAAAGATCTCATGTTTTCTATATGATTTAATTAAGTTTGAAATACCCTGGGTGACTTGATGAGGACAACGACCCATCCCCAAATTGTAATTATTGACTGTGTTTTAAAATTAAAATGTTGAATGCCAACGAGGAGCGTGACTCATCCCCAGTTGTAATTATTGACTGACTGTGTTTTAAAATTGAAATGTTGAATGCCAAACTTGGGCATCTCCATCAGGAAAGCGAGCCATATCCATTTGTAATTATTGAGTGTGTTTTAAAATTAAAACACGAAATGCCAACCTAGGCATCTCCATGAGGAGAGTGGCCCATCTCCATATATTTACAAAACTTGAGCATCCACGCGTGTGTAACACGCTATGGAAAAAAGGGCGTTGATTTGATAATATCAAAGGAATTAAAACCAATCAGTAAATTCGACATTTGTCTATCAAATAGGAAGCCAATCAAATTATTCTTCTACAAATATTTGATTAAGCATTAAATCCCAGTTGAATATTGATATCTCTCATTATATTTAATTGATTCGAAAATTGAAGTCATAATATTCAATTGAATCGATGTGGGTGGATGCCAGAATTCTAACATACATTAAGATCTATATAACATCTTGTGTTTCACACCCATTGGATAGTATGCTGGAAGCCATAACGCTTTGTCTGTTACATGAATATTATATTAACAATATCAATTACTGTTGAGGAATGAAGATTTGTATGTATATGTTATTTCTCCAAGGGTGGATTACTCGAGTTTTGAGGGCATATAGAATTAATTATAGTTATGATTGTCCTGTAAAAATCATGCTCCCATTGAAGCTCAAACACACACTACACTTCAACCTTGTTCAACCTTGTTGTTCTGCAAATTTTTTCCCTCTTTTACTTTACAACAGATTATTGAATTCAACCATATTATCTATTTTCCTCTTCTTACCATGAATCTAGAATTTCCTACAAAGATATTTGGGGAAAAGGCTGTGACAACCAAGAAGAAGAGAGCATATGTTACTTTCTTGGTTGGTTCTGGCGACTACGTGAAAAGTGTTTTTGGCCTTGCAAAGGGTCTCTGAACGGTGAGGAGCACATATCCTATCATCGTCGTTGTGCTACCAATTGTTCCATAGGATCATCACCTGCAATTACCGAGACAGGGTTGTATTGTTCTTGTGTATAACCTAATTTGTATATTGTTGTTTTCACCTAATGACAAGTATAATGAATTTACTAGGTTGATGAACGATCAAATGGGCAGGTGTTTATTGCGTTGCTAAATTTTTTCTCAGCATTCCACGCCAATGCCAAAATTGGAGCTGCAAGATACTCTACATGGATATGGGGAGCTGCATGGAGGACATGATTACGGAAAGCTACTTGAAATTAAAATTTAAAATAGATTACCTATTCACTGCTCAGATTTCCCTTCTCTTCTCTTTTGCCACAGATTCGTGTTTTATAAAATTTTATGTAGTTTTTTGTATTACTTCTTGGTGGAGGAACGTTACAATATCCCCATCATAATCTGCAATATTATTTATAGCCGACATTTACAAGAGGAACATTAGATGAGGAATGTTACAAGATCTCCCCCATACTAGGTTGTAGAGTGCTTCTCAGCACAAAAACATGGGATCACCTTCCTGGTTAAAAGTATAAAACAATGCAACCTAAAAGTGAACGAAGTATCTTTATGGGTTATTATGAAGAGGTTAAATCCTATAGGAAATTTGTACCTATTTCTTTAATGTTTATCATTGAGGGATATTGTTGGCGTACTTTTGGTCAAAATAGGTTGATATTCCTTGTTTTTCAACCAAGCCCAAGATATCGACCCGATAGAGAAAGACTCCGTCAGCAACACCTGCGATGCAGATGAAGTATCACTCGAGATATCTTAGTGGGAACTACCAAAACCAAGTTTCTGCAGTTATGGGGGCATTTTCACCCGTACACTGTTAAGATTTCATATGCTTAGCTAGATATCATTAGTTTTTAATTCAAATTCATAACAATAGAATATGCAGAATCACTGAAAGAAACACAATCACAAGATAGACACAGTATTTATCCCGGGAAATCCTCAAGTGGAAGGAAACCCAACAAAAAATCCTCTATATAGATGTATAAGACAAAAACCCAAAAACAGGTATTCTCCTCCTTGTTGGTATGTCTCTCTCTCTCTCCTATGCGCTACACAAGTGAGTGAGACTATGTTCAAATGAGAAGCACAACTCCTCCATTTATACTATTTTTGTCAACTGAATTTTAACCTAATCAATTCGGCCCCAACAAACAGTCTGGGTCGGCTTCACCTAGGAAATCAAAAAACAATATTTTATTATATTCATTAAGATACTATTGACGCAACTTACAATGGAGGATTTAAATCATGACTCTATGATGACCAAATATAGTAATAACATCCTGACTATGGAATAGAACATCTCCCTTGGGGTACATCGGTAAAATACATTTAGAATATCCTTTGAAGTTACAATATTTCAACACTCCCCATAAATGAGAAGGGTATTCTACTGACAACAACATCATCAACTATAGGAGTAACGAGAGAGAGAATATTCAATTGTATCAAGGTAATATATCTATACAACATAGGAAGTTTTCAACAATCATCAGTAACTGGAATAGTTACAATACAATGTCTTAAGTACTGGAACATCATCTTCTACAGCAATGAGTCTTCATCTTTTGCAGCACTCGATCACTTGATCCTTTTGCAGCAACACTTTGATCTTCTGATCCTTTGTAGAAGCACTTCGATCTTCTCGATCCTTTGTAGAAACACTTTGATCTTCTTGATCCTTTGCATCAACACTTTGATATTCCTGATTCTTTGCAGTAACACTTCGATCTTCTCGATCCTTTGCAGCAACACTTCGATCTTCTCGATCCTTTGAAGCAGCACTTCAATCTTCTCGATCCTTTGCAATAGCACTTCAATCTTCTCGATCCTTTGTAGCAGTACTTTGATCCTCTCGATCCTTTTCTGCAACACTACCTGCAGTACACATGATCTCTTTGTGGGATTATCAATTCCTATAAGGTAGGAAATAGGTCCAAGGATGATGCAATCCTCATCAACATACCACCCCTTAATGAAGAGGGCCCATAGTATCGACCAAATTGATCGTCTGCAAATGAATGCAGGACCATATCGTCCATAAGGACTCATCGTACACCATCCTCACCTTGTTAGAGATAGGACCACTCCAAGCGAGTGTTATACTAGAACATCTACATGTGCATGCAGGCATACTCTCCATGTGAGAGTATTGTCTGCAGCTGTATATCTCATTTGCACCTAAATGCAGGACCTGCCATCCATAAGAACTCATCATATAACATCCTCATCTTCAAAGCTAGGACCAATCCTAAGCAAGTGTTATTCTACGTCATATACAAATGAATGTAGGTACACTTTCCATGCGAGAGTATCATATACAACTGCAGATATCATCCACACCTAAATGTAGGACCTATCATCCGTTAGGCCTCATCATAGAGCATCCTTAGATTCAAATCTAGGACCACTCCTAAGCGAGTGTTATTCTACGACATCTACAAATGAATCTAGGTACACTCTCCATGTGAGAGTATCATCTTGCAGGACCATCCTTAGTTGGTAGGATCTAGGACCACTCTCAAGAGCAAAGTTTTATTATCTGTAAGACCATCCTCAAAAGAGGATACTATCATCCATAAGTGAATGTCAAACCTTATAATCATTTGCAGGAGCACTTGGACTCTTTTATACTGGAGCATCATTTCCATCCCATTATCAATGACAGTCTTATCATCACTCCCCCTTTCCAAAGAGGATCCATATCATCAACCTCCTCCCCATTTTTTCGAGGAGGGTTCATATATTAGACCTGTTCTTCCTTTCCAAGGAGAGTCCATATCTTCAACTTGTTCCTCCTTTCCGAAGAGAGTACATATCTTCATCATTCCTCCTTGCGAGGAAAGTCTGTAGTATAATCAATTTTCCTCCTTGCAAGGAAAGTATTTTCGTACTACACCAAGCTTGTCATGGAAATATTCAAACTTTACTCGAGATAGAGGCTTGGTCAGCCGACTCAGTACATTAGCAACTTTATCATCAGTACTCACATACTAGAGCTTTATAGCTCCCTTATGTACCATATCCCTTATGTAAAAATATTGGATTTCTATGTGCTTTGATTTATCATGGAACACATGATTCTTTGTCATCTTTATACAACTCTGGGTGTCACATAGAATCATTGTGGTATCCAACTCCATGTCAAATAGACCTGGCATCAGTTTCTAAAGCCATATCTCTTCACAACTAGCAGAGCAAGCTGCTATGTACTCTGCTTCAACCATGATGGGAGTAACACTGGACTATTTCTTACTAAACCATGAGATCATGGAGGATCCCAGACAATAACATCCACCTGAGGTGCTATTTCTATCTGTGGTACTTCCTGCCCAATCTGAATCTTGATATCCATACAATTTGTACTCATGATCTCTAACATAGTTTAGTCCAAACTCTATCGTATCTTTCAGGTACCTCATCACATGATTTCCAGCTATCAGGTGAACACATCTAGGTTTAACTAGACATCAAATTAAAGTGTTCTCAACAAAGCATATATCTGGCCTTGTATTCTTCATATACATCAATGACCCAATAATCTGTTTGTATTGAGTCATATCCACTAACTCTGATGATTCATCATATAGAAACTTCAGGTTGGTGTCCATGGGTGTGGTCATGCTTTTACAATCCAACATATTAAATCTTTTCAATATTTCTACTCCATACTTTCCCTGGTTAAGAAATATTCCTTCTAAGATATTCCACACTTCCAGCCTGAGGAAATAATGCATCAATCCAAGATATTTCATCTTAAATTCTTCAACTAGCTTCTTCTTGCTTTCTACATTTTGTTTCTCATTTCCTGTCAGAAATAGGTCATCCACATACAACAATATTATGGCAGGCTCATCATTCATAACCTTAAGGGAAAGGTTAGGATCAACTTTACTCTTGGTAAATCCCAAGCTTGTCAAGAAGCCATATATTCTTCCATACCAAGCTCTAGGAGCTTGCTTTAGTCCATACAAAGCCCTTTCAACTTACATACACGAGTCACTCTATCTTCGACTTAAAATCCTTGTGGTTGTTCAATGTAACCATCTTCCTCAATCACACCATTCAGGAAGGTTGTCTTTACATCAATCTGGTGTGGATCCCACTTCATCATGGAAGCAAGTTCCATGATGGTTCTGATGGAAGTGTACCTTGCTACTGGAGAAAATTTATCTTCATAATCAATCCCCTCTTTCTGAGAGAATCCTCTAGCCATAAATATTTCTTTGTATTTTTCAGTACTTCCATTAGCTACATGTTTTATCTTGTAGATCCATTTCAAAAATACCATACTCTTGTTTTCTGGTTTGGGTACTATATCCCAAACATAATTCTTCATTATTTTCTGGTATTCTTCTGTCATTGCTTCCACCCACTCTTTCTTTTATGTAACTTCCTCGTATTTGGTGGGTTCTTGATCTACAAGATCACACATTAAAGCTACATAACTGGAGAATGGCTTTGATCTCTTGCTTGTTCTTGCGGAGCCTTCTGGAGCTATGTACTTTTCTACTTCTTGTATGATTTCTCTTACCCAAGAAGGTTTTCTCTTTCGAGATATATCCATAATAGGGGGTTCCTGAGGTTCTAGCATATCATGATATTCAAATGCTACTATTTCAGGAGAGGGTTCATCTTCTACCTTTCTGGGAGGTACATCTTCTACATGTTCTTCTTTAAGCTGACACCTTCGGGATTTCTTAAGAGCTATTTATTCATCAAATGTCACATCCCTACTAATATCTATATGATGGAATCCTAAAATGTATATTCTGAAGGATTTGGAGGTTTCACAGTATCCAACAAATATTCCCTTCTTTCCAGAAGGATCCAACTTGGTTCTCTTCTCTTTTGGAATATGTACATATATTGGACATGCAAATATCTTGAGATGGATCACTTCAGGTTTCTTACTTGTATACATTTCTTGAGTATTCTTGAATCCAAGATAACTATGAGATAATCTATTATGCTCGTATACAACTGTTCTTATTGCTTCATCCCATAGATGCATGGGAAGGTCTTGGTCATGAATCATTGTTTTCACTGCTTCCATAATGATTCTAATCTTTCTTTCTGCAACACCATTCTATTGTGGATTGTAGGGAGTGGTTAGTTCCCTCTTGATTCTAGCTTCCTTGTAGAATGCTTCAAATCCTTTTGAAGTATATTCTCCGCCATTATCTGATCTCAGTGTCTTGATTCTTCTTTCTGAATGGTTCTCTATCAAGGATTTGAATTCCTTGAATTAACCGAACATTTCACTCTTGGTCTTCAAAAAGTATATCCATGTATTTCTTGAATATTCATATACACTAAAATATGACATAATATTCATATACACTAAAATATGTGGAGGGCATAGGACCACATACATCAAAATGAATTAATTCCAATGTACCTTTAGTATTTGTTTCACTTTTTTGGAAACGAATTCTTCATGTTCTTTCCTCTTGCACATCCTTTGAAATTTCCTTCATGATCAATCTTTAGATCTGGTAACCCTGTTACCACCTTGCTCACATAGGGTAGTGCTTTATAGTTGATGTGAGCAAGCCTTCTATGCCATAGTTCACTTGAGCTAGTAGTCTCATGAAAAAGGGTTGTCTCTGCATGTCCCTTGATTTTGTACATTCCCACTTCTTCTTAACCAATGACCACAACATCTTCAAGTGTCTTTCCTTTGGTCCACATGAGTACTTTTCCATCTATAAAAGCAAGTCTATATCCTTTCTTATCGAGTGTTGAGATGGAAAGTAAGTTCTTTTCCAAACCTAGAACATATATACTTCCTTTATCTTCATGGAAGTTCCTGATTCAAGCTTGTAGCTTGATTCACCAATACCTTTGATGGAATATTAATAGTCATCTCCTAATGATACTTTCTGAGCAGAGTTACTTTCTTCAACTATTGATAGAGTTTGCTTCTTCTCTGTCATGTGCTTTGAAGCACCATTATCAATAAGCCATGTATTTTCTCCAAGTGTTACAAACCTAGAGAGTGCAGAGAATAGTTCATATTCTTCTACATCTTCTCCATTTGTTAGTCTCTTTCGAGGTATTTATTCTTCTTATTTATTCTCATCTTCAGCTATATGAACATGATTTATTTTGTTGTTGTTCTTTTTGGATGGACACTCTCTAGCAAGGTGTCCTATCTTATGACAGTTATAGCATTGATATTTTGAGTAGTCTTTCTTTTGATTGTTTTCTCTTTCCTTTTGAAACCTTTTTGGAGGTGTATGCTCCTTGTGACCATCCTTCTTGAAGTTTTATTTTCTTCTCATTTTAGTATGGATGGATAGAGCTTGATCATCTTCTATAATTAGAGCTTCTCTGTTAGTTACTCTAGCTTCTTCTTGGATGCAATCTTCCCATACAATTTCAAACTTCATACTTTCTTTTCTGGAACACTGAATCTGTATGAATGAATCCCAAGGTCTAGTGAGATAATTGAGAGAATTCATAACTATTTCATATTCATCAAGGGTGTCTCCAATGGAACTTAGTTCTTCCCTGAACTAGGAGACCCTTGTGAAGTATTTTTGACTTGATTCTCCTTTACTCATGTTGGTACCCTTCAGTTGAGCTCTCAAATTCATCTTCCTGTTGATTTTCTTTCCCTCATACATTCTAGAAATTGCATCATACTCTTTGGCTTATTATTATATGAAACTTGAGGGATCAAGTGATATTTGATAGAATCAACAATGATCCTCATTTCCTTGATTAGGTATTTTTGATACTTCTCCTTAACTTCATCTTCTTTCGGTTCTACAACTTCATCCTTGATGTACTTATCAAGATCATTCTCTCTAAGAATGAGACAGTCCTATATTTCCATTCTAGGAAGTTTTCTATGCCTTCAATTTTGTCCTCAAGCTTAGTGCTTGGAGCCATCCTATCTAGGAGGTCACTAAAAATTGAAATTTCTCAAAATGAAAAGTTGAACTCACCAAGAGATGCACTTGACTGAGGTGATTTGGTTGGTCCACTTGGTTTCTGGAGATCCCAAATATCCCCCCTACAGATATTGCTTGCGAGGTTTCAATTTCTGCAGAATTTCTGGTTCTGGTTTTATGCAGTTTTCTAGTTCAAGGGAAAACTAGGGTTTGGATTTCCTGGAGATTCAACCACCCAAAAAATTCTATCCAGGGCTCAATACATGCGCTATAGGCAGGGACAACTTTCTATGCAGGTAGATCTTCAAAATTTCAAACTTTTTAGAAACCCTAATTTCTTTCGGAGGGAGAGGAGAGAGAGTTTCACCTTTTGAAAGTTATTCTATTCAGGATATCTCTAATACCATGTTAATTTTCCATATGCTTAGCTATATATCATTAGTGTTTAATACAAATTCATAACCATGGGATATGAATAATCATTGGAAAAAAGACAGTCACAAGATAGACACAATATTTGGGCCTGGGAAAACCTAAGGGGAAGAAAACTCAACAAAAATTCCTAAATATAGATGTATAAGATAAAACCCCCAAAAAAGGTATTCTCTTCCTTGCTGGTATGTCTCTCTTTCTCTCTCTTATGCACTACACAAGTGAGTGAGTCTGTGTTCAAATAAGAAGCACAACTCCTCTATTTATATTCTTTTTGTCATCTGACTTTTAACCTAACCAAGTCAGCCCCACTAAATTGTCTAGGATGACTTTACCTAGGAAATCACAAAACAATATTTTATTATATTAATTAGGGTACTATTGACCCGGATTACAATGGAGACTTTACCTCATGACTCTATGATGACCAATTACAATAATAACATCCCAACAGAGGAATATAATATCTCCCTTAGGGTACATCAGTAAAATACATTTAGAATATCCTTTGAAGTTACAATATTTCAACACACACTATGTTATCCAGTCACTCGACCGAAACCGGGAATTATACTTCTTATTCTTGTTTATTCATTCAAGATAACATTCTACTTATCCGTCAACATATATCACAGTATTTAACATAAATCGTTATCATAGTTTAACCCATTGGAGTTTATATATATATATATATATATATATATATATATATATATATGAGTTATTCATAACAAATATCGTGCAACATATTCATATCTAATTCATTCATAACATACATGCACTTGACATAAACATAAATATCACAGACAATATTTAACATGGAAACCCATTCGGAAAAACCACAATGATGCTCTTCATCTGGCATGAGAAATATATTAGCACCTTTGGTATGCACACTCAGCTTGCATAATTTCTTTAGATATTATTTATAGTTTGGACATATTTCTCTCATGTCATGCTCTATGGTTTTGGGTCTATGTATTTCTTCTCTTCTTCTCTCAGCTATCGATCCACGCACAACCTAGATCGATCCTCTTTATAAGAAGATCTCTTATCTCTCAAACTATACCAATACCAACCCACACACATCTTGGGTTCATGCTTTTCTAAGACATTCTACTTTTACAATTATTGATCCAACCATCAAATAAATAACATCTGTAAGTTGACAGACTGACTTTTTATTTGGATACATTAAGTTACATCTCAAAATAGGCACTATCCACCCAAAAATACAATTATGCTTTATTACTAAAAGCAATATTTTAGTCTAACTACCTCTTTCTAAAACTAGTTGAACTCAAATTTTTGACTGCTTTATTCTTCTTCTATCCTGGTTCTTTTCGTCGCTATAGCTCATGTCGTAACTCTTTCCTGTCTTGTGACTAGAACCTTTATTCTTCTGACCAAAATTATGTATAACTTTTCCTATGGTCAACAAGCCCCCAACACTCACATGTGGCTCGTCCCGAGCCACATTAGTTTGAAATTTTAGTAAGTGCGACCTTGCTTTGAAAATATTGGAATATTTTCACTACATGTTCAGTCTCCTATTGCACTTTTGCTTCTAATTTATTCAAGTTTTCCACGAGTTCTCAACTGAGGTGTTGCAAAGTTGTAATTCCATTCGATCCCAAAACTTGTCGTACCTTCTCATGTATAGGATGAAGAATGCCTGTAACTTTATTTGCTTTTGCTTGTAACTCTATGACCTTGTCAGTTCTCTTTTGTTTTTGTGTTCACAGTTTTGTGACTTGTTGTTGTAGTAACTTCATGTCGGAAGCCTTGGCCATATTCTCTACTATTGACAACGCTTGTACTTCATTTTTCAGCTAGCTAACCTCTATCTCATCAATGCACAGTTGTTCTGTTACTTTTTCTAGATCTTCATTGTGAATAAGGCTTCCCATGACTGAGAAACTTGCATGACCACCTTGGCACAAAGTGCCTTTGCTTCTTCTATCTCCATCGTAGCTTCAGTTGTGGCTTTTCTTCTTTTTTCAAGTACCTCTGGAGTTGTACTGTGTTTTACCTGTAATTCCAACTTTGTGACCCTCTTGCATATTTTCTCTATAATTTCGCCAAGTTGAAATACTTTGGCTTCTAAAAACATCTCAGACGTAATGACTTCATCTGTAAAAATGCTATAGGTCAGCGTAATAGTAGTATCCAATTGATGCATATCGTCTTGCGATGTCTTTGCTTTCTGTTCTACTTATTGGACTATTTTCTTCATTTTATTAATATATTTGTGCAAGGATTTTACTTGATTTACCAACACATGCTCTCTATTCTTCATTTATGTGACTGCAACATTCTGAATAACATGTACTTCATACATCATCAGTACAGAAAAATCCATGGTGGCATGGCCCAGATATTTGTCCATGGTATTCATATTTGCCTAAATCAATTACTTGACCCATGACTGGAACCCTTATTGGTGGAGTTGGTGTCGTTGGGTCACCGGGTCATTCTTCAGATGAGCCAGCTATGTCCTGTGACTGAGGAAAATGTGGTGTGTAGTCTACCACCACTCGAACTTCTTTGACTACCTTACAAAGTGTCTATAGTAAATATGCAATGCTTCTTGTCAACTTTATTCATCTTTCATCTATTTTTATGCAACTTTTACTAGCAACTTCTACCATTTATTCTATCAACATAGTGTAGTCATCATTGGTGAGGGAAATGACTCTAGAGGATTTGTCATCCTTGAGTCTTATTTTGACTCTTTTCATACTACTCTGATTTATTTCTCTTTTCTCCCAACGTTGGATATGTTGCAGTTGTACAAGAGTCATCAAAACTGTGAGAACTACTTGGGGTTTCTTCAACTGGTGGATCCTATCGCAACTCTTCTTTGGTAGAGAGTTGGTCTTGTGTGACAGAGACTCTCCATTCTGTCGTCCCATCTTGAACAATGACATCAACATCAACAACAGATAGTTGAAATTGTGTTGCTAAATATTTCTTTTGTGTATCCTGTTGTGGCTCCAAAAGATATGATGAGCCCCGACCGAAAATCTAATAATGTTCCTAAACCACTTAATAGTCATCATGGTGATCCTGGATTGCTTCCTTACAAAATTTTGAAGGGACTCAACTTGTAAAAGGAATTCTATATTATTGTCTTTTGGTCACTCAGATTGCTTCTTGTCGAACTAGATATTATGGTATCGATCTCCTCGACATAGGATGGGTACATATACCCCTTCATATTTTGCTGGTTCTTCCCATGTGACAAAAGAAATCAAAATTAGTAGCCAAGAATAATTGAATGGGATACCTTTGTTCTACAGATTATTTAGCATATAGTGCAACCAGTTGAGCTAGAATATTGTTGGACATACCTCTACTGCAACAATTGTCCCTGCATTACATTGGTTCAGTTGCATCTTGCGCAACAACTTGCTAGATAAATTTTTTTCTGCGAACTGAACAATGGTATCATTGATGGAGGTGATAGCGAAGCCTTGTGTATCCCTTATCAGCTCATACTTCTCTTTAAACTTATTTGTTAATACTATGTCATGTTATTCCCAAAAAATGGTGTTGGTTCGATTCCTGCAAGGGGAAGCCCGATGATTGATGCTATTAGCTCGACATCTACTGAAATATTCTGGTCGATCCATAGAAATCCTCCATGGAAACATACTAACACATTTTTAACATAGGAATTGACTTCTGTTGTGCGGAAAAAATGTGGCATGTGCATCAACGATATGATAGTAATCCATCTTTGTCCAATGCTCTTTCCCATTCCATTGATGTGTATAGGGACATCCTCTGTGTCATGTACAATCGACATATATCTATCCATTTTAAATTCTAGAAACTTGCATAAGTTGTGGTCGAAAAAACCCATCTTTCCTACCAAAACACTTGGCTCAAAATCATCTTCCAGTCTCTTGAAACCTCACATTCTATCCCTTCTACAACATCCAAGCCCTTTTCTCTCAAACCTTGCTTTTGACGAGAAAAAATTTCATTGACATCACCAAATATATCCTAAGCTTCTTGTAAAGTTGAAGACAAAATCCTAGGTGTTTTCCTGGTCATTCTTTTCTTTGACTTCTTCCTCCTCACATGAATACCATTTTCATCAACTTCTTCTTTGTCGATAATGAAATATTCCATCTCATCTTCTATAGGTTTGGAACTATATATGTCATTAGCTGAACTCCTTTCAGTAAGGTTGGTGCTACCAATTCATACTTCTCGTTTTTTCCAAGTCTTACCATAGGTCCATCAGTTGGTCTGGGCAGGATATAGTATGGTAGCATGGATACAGATCCTGGTGGGTCATCCTATGGTGGATGTGTTGTTTCCTTCTTGCGGGTACCATATAGTTTCCTTCTTGAAGTGCCGGGTGGGTCTAGTCTTAAGATAACTCGTGGAATCACTAGTGACTGTGCGGCTTCCTCTTTAACTATGGGTGATGGTGGAACAAATTGGGAAGTGTCTTCCATAATGGGCATAGGTGAAGGAGTATCAACACCTAATTCTTGAACAATGCTTGTACTGGAAATGGTAATGACCATACACTACGAAAATACATCGAATATTTGTAGTTGTAGACAAATATCTCAGCATACTCAGTCAGATGCAATAGAAATGAATTAAACTTTGACACGAAGATGATATACGTCCACCCATTCAACCAGTCTTTCCTTGACATGATAGGGAAATAAATGGAAAGGTGGTGACGATTTACGTCACATGGAGCAATATTTCTAATCATTGCAAGGAAACCACCAATCAAACTGTCATTTTGCTTATCATTTAAATGGTAATTATTGTGCATTAGTGATGGAAGTTACCAAAAAGTATGTTGCTGAAATCTCCCGCATCCTCAAATTGACTGCTATCCAAATATCACTTGCAACCAAAATTCATGATCCGACAACAATTCTCTTCCCGTGACAGAAATATGGCTTACGATACATTGCTTTTCTTGTGACAAACAAAGAGTCTTTGCCACCATTTTTCTTTTGTGGAAAATTTTCTTTTTCCTCGACAGACATATCATCTATGACATAAAAATCATAAATTTGAAACAAAACACTCTTAAAATAGATAGAAATAGCACACGTAGACAACCCTCATAAATCTGTGATTCTTTTGTCTTTTTCTTATTCTTTTTCTCTTTTCTCTTTTGGCATTTTTTTGTTAAAACTCTTTTTGAATTCTCAGTCGACCAAGTCGCAACTGTCCTGGTAAGGATTTAGTCGACTTCCATTCACCAATCCTTTGAAAGGTGTTCCATCTAATTTTTGCAATTGCATTGTTCCTCCTTCAGTGATATAAATGATAACATACGGTCCCGACAAATGTGTTATAAGCTTTCTAGGATGCTTAAAAACCTTGTTGTCGTACATAAGAACAAGATTTCTGACTTGGAATTACTTATTCTTAATATGTCTTCCATGCTAGGTTTTCTGTCGTACCTTCTCAACATTCTAATGATAGCCTATGACAAACCTATTTTCTTCCAAATGTACAAGCTGCAATAATATTTCTTCGACAATTCCATCATCATTCATTTCAATAATCGCAATTATCCTCGTACTGGGTAGAATATATTTCATTAGCATGACAACCTATTTTCCATAAACCAATCGAAAATGAGTTTGGCCTGTCAACTTCTTACAGGTCACGTGATATGCCCATAGTACCGTGGATACCTTCTGGTCCCAATCATCTCTTTGAATATTGTATATCTTTGTCAATGTGTTTTCTAGGATCTGGTTGAATGACTCAACAACACCATTCACTTGTGGGTGATATGGTGTCATCTTCCTGTTCTGGATCTAGAATTCTTCATATAATTTTTCGATCAAGTGATTAACAAAATGTGTTCCCTAATCACTTATCAAAATCTTCAAGCATCCAAATCTAGTTACAACATTGTCGAACAAAATTTTTGCAGCAGTCACAACAATACAATCGTTGACTAGCGCTGCTTCATTACATCTCGTTAAATAATTTGTCGTAGTGATAATGTATTGTGCACCTATTCTTTTCCCTAGTGGATTAATAGGTTCGAAAAAATGAACACCCATTTATCAAATTCCTATAAAGTTATCTGAGGTACTAGTGGCATTTCATCTTGTTGTGACAGCTTTCCAGTTCTCTGGCAGATATCACAACTGCGACAATATTCTCTAGCATATGCATGGATAGTAGGCCACCATAACCCTACTTGTAAATTTTGTGCACAATAGTTTTTCCAACATAATGGCCTCCTGCTACACCATCATCTACCTCATTCAATATCATTGGTCACTCATGCTCCAAAATGTATCGACAAAGAATTTCATTTGGCCCCATTTTTTATAACTGTCCAACTATCAACTAGAAATATGCAACTCTAATGAATAACTATTTTTGTTTCCCTGCAGTGAATCTGGCTCGTGCATATCCTGTGCTTAAGAAGTGTATAATATATCTGTAATGGTCATCAAACATCTTGACCGCAAATAATTGTGCATCTAGGAGACTATCGTTGAGATTACCGGGTTGTTCACCACTTTCTAGCCTCGACATATGGGCAGGTTCTGCATTTAGCTGACCAATTTTAACAATGATCTCGAAATCAAATTCTTGGAAGAGGATAAAACATTGGTACATATCCCCCCCAAACACTGTCTTGTTAACTAGGTATTTCAACATTGAATGGTCTGTGAATATCTTGAAATGTCCACCCAAGAGATAATGTCATAATGTTTGAAGCGCATACACCATGGAAAATCCTTCTCTTCCAATCATGTTTTAATTCTTCTCTGTGGTTAACAATTTTTGACCAACAAATGCAATAGTATGATCAATAGACCCTTCACCTAGTTGTGCGAGTACAATGCCGAGCGTGACAAACAATGCATCGACATGTACATGAAACTCTTTCTTCCAGTATGGAAAAATTATGATGGGTTCTCTAACCATATTATTCTTCAGGAGATCCAGACTCTCTTGGCATTGTTCTGTCCACTGAAACTTAACATGCTTCTTTAGAAATTTCTCCATGGGAGCAGTCACCTATGCATATCCTCTAATAAAATTATGGCAATACCTTGTATGTCCCATAGTTTTTCTTAACTGCTTTACTATTGCAGGTAGTGGTAGGTCGACGATGATCGTAATTTTAGTAGGATCGACCAAGATTCCATCGTGACAAACCACTTGGCCCAACATAATTCCAAATGGGGAAAAAATACATTTATTTATGTTCAAATATATTTGATACCATTGACATCGTTATAGCATTATTCTAAGGCTCTCAATCTGATATTTTATGAGACCAAATACAATCCAATGATCAAAATAAACCTCAAGAAACTTATGAATAAAATCATTGAAAGTAGCCACTACTATCCTAGAAAAAATAACAGGATCATTCTTGAGTCCAAAGGGAATGTACGTATATTGGAAACACCCCCGCTATGTTGCAAAGGTGTTCTTGTGTCAATATTCCTTCGCGATTCTGATCTAATGGTAGCCAAAGAACCCATTAGTAACTGAATAAACTTCTTGACCTCCAATACTCTCCAATACCTCATCTATAAATGGATTCAAAAATGGGTCATGCAAGCAGGCATCATTCAGTTTCCTTATGTCAACATAAATACACACTTCACCAGCAGTCTTCTTATCTTTCACTACCATTGGACTGATCCACTTAGATTCTTCGATAGATTCTATGAAACCCGCATCTAGAATTCGATGTAACTCTATCTTAACTTTTTCCTTATATATTGGGTTCAGTCGGTAAGGTCGTTTATTAATAGGATTTGCGTCGGGCTTTAATGGGATCTTCATTTCTCCAATATCTTCGACAATGTTTTTCATCTCTGAAAATTTCATGGGAAACAAATCCTAAAATTCATGCCATAAATCTATGAACTTACCAACAGTTTCATCATCCAAATAATCTCCAATATTGGAAACTTTGGATTTTCTGGAGATCCAATATTTACTCTCTTTATTTTTAACGGATTCAAAAATTTGTCACTCGACACACCTGATCCTTCCATTGTGCAAGTTCCTTCAGAATCATGAATGTTTATATCTCGGGGATCATCATCCTCTAGTTCGTCTATTACATTATAACACTCCATCTAGTGATTGACTGTTGCGCTACTCTAATTAAAAATTTTCATTGATACATGAATATATTCTAATATCTTACTCTTAATTATTAATTTGTAGGGAAACATCAATCGATGCATGATCATCAACAAATTCAAATATATGGATAAAAATTGTAGCCAATTCTTTCCATTCTACCATCACTCATCCCATCTCAAATGATGTATACCAGTTCCATGGTATCATGTCCTAGGTGTGTACAAATTGATGGACCCATTCCTATCAAGGACGTGCCTCCCATGTCGCATGACAGCGCTCAATGTGCTCGACAGGGCTAGTAAGTCCTATGTATTTATGTCCAGTGTAGATCACTTTCTCTCCAAATTGAACTTCCAATAATCTTCAGCATTAGGTCCATTCTGAGATAGATTTTTTTATGTGCGACCCACCATTTGGCAGGTGTTGGCTTCAATGCAAAATCCAAATATGACAGTCGTTGAGGTTCTATCAGTTTTTCTTCAAATTTTGTCAGAAAAGAGTCCAGTTTAGGAAATCCCTCATAAGTAGGTATATCACATACCTAGGTATGTACCAATCGCACTGATTGTGTAATTATTGTGCATCTTCTCATGGAAACTTCATGCAATTGGTTCTACCAATTTTCCATAGCTTCTCCAGTATTCGATTTGAAGGAACTAATGCTTCACCAACTAATTTTACATCAGTCATTGGATTCACACTATCATCCATTGCATAAGTAATTTTATAAATGTGGTCCATATATCCACCATTTCCTTCACTATTCACCTGCTCGACATACTTCTGCCATTCTAGAGGATTAAGCGATGCGACCACCAATAGTTCTTCATATTCAAATGTGAGTATAGTTTTTCTTGAAATTGATAATAGTTTGGTTATCAATGGTCCAATTAATCCCCAAAAGCACAAGATATGGATTCAAATTATCAACAATGTCAATCACCTCAAAGTATGCATAAGTGTGAAGTCCTTCTATCTCAATAGGAACTTTAGTTAGTCGACCGACATGTAAAACTTTTGATAGATTTGCTAGTCTAACCTGTATAGAAAACCATACTAGTCTTGGTTTTCCCATAGCCTCCCAATTTTGTCTCGTAAGAATGTTCACATTGGATCCCAAGTGTAGGATAATATAGCCCATGTCATCATATCCTATCTGGGAGGTCATTCTCAATTATAGACTAGTCTTCAATCTTTTCCTAATATGATTAACCCTCTTTTCTTGTCGCACCTCTTCTTGAGTTTCTTCTATAAAAGTTGTCAATTCTGCTACAACATATTCATCTGGGATTAGTGCTAAACAAAATGTAAACAACTCTTTTAATTTACTAACCTTTCATGTTGGTGTCTTTCAAAACAATTAATCAAATATCCCAGGCATCTCTAGATTGGTCCTTCATATAGTATAGCTATAGAGTCAACACTTGATTTATGTCAATGAATTCTTGTTGCGCGTCTAGGAATACATATTTTTATTTTTGGACGTCAAATGGTACTTTATTTTGTGATGTCGGTCACACTCACATTTGTTCATACAATTCTTCTTGATCAGCTACGGTTGCAACACCTCCTCTCGCCATGACAACAATATTTGGTTCCCTTGGTTCAACATAGATATTTTGTATGTTCGGATTGGGGTTCTGAGGTGGATTCTGATTTCCCACATTCTTGGATTTCCATTTCATAATCAATTGAGGGCATTCATTGAAAATATGATCAAAATATTTACAAAATGAACATATTGTAGTATGATTTATGGATTCCCTAACAAGTCTCAAGGTTGTCCAAAATTATAACATATCAGTTGGCCTCTTCCGTGACCAAATCCTCCTCCTCCTCCTCGACCTCTGAAAGTTCCACCCCCCTAGGTTAAGGGTATTGTTGTTGCAGGTATTGGTTATGTGGATATTTGTTCTTTGAGTATTGGTCCTGACCCGAGCTTGCTCAACCAACATATGTTCATCGTTCTTCAGTAGCTGATATGCTTTGCAATCTTTCTCATAGTGGTCCACTGACCGAAAAAATTTATAGTACAGGATAGGTGATGCACTTACGATTTTATGTGAGTATAATCATTATTATGACCAATGTCTTATAGTATGACATACTCAACACTAAGCCATCCCTTGTGTATTCATCGGATTTGTATCTACCAAAGTGACATAATTCATAAGCATTAGGATGTTATCTTTATGATGTCCTTTGGTTATGCATATGTTACACCATAATTATTCTTGTACTTCCTTTCCTTTCTTAATATCTTGAAGTTGCGGTGAAAGGTTGGAAAGTTGCGACTAGATTTGCATCAGTCCTGCACAAGTTTCTCCAACCAATGAAGCTTCTAATTTCATATATAGTTCCAGATCCCCACTCTAAGATACGTGATGATCAAGAATTCAGAAAAGAAGCACTCGTGTATATCAGAATACAAGTACCTCCCCAACCATGGTTATGTCGTTAATCCAGGGTTTCGATTCTCTTCCACTGCAAATTCTCAAGCCTTCTGATCGAACCAATCTTGAATCTTTGGTCTTGTCGAATGCCACAACATGTCCTCCTTCTCCTTCGCATTGCAGTCTCGACAACGAAACCATTTGTTGACACAGATTTGCTGACAAAGAGTGAACCCCTATCGATGGGTGTCAACAAAGATGAACTGGGAAAAATGCCCATTAGTTCATTCGAGTATTGGCTTACACATTCAAAAAAGGAATCTCTAATACACCTATGAATTGTAGTGTAATATACTTATCAAAAGGTTGCTAATTATGTTGTTAGAGGGAAAGGAAAGGAGAAGAGTAAGAGGTGGATTTGTTAATAGGCTTATAACAATTCTCATAATTTGTTCTTTATGTTATGTGATGTATTTTGTTCATCCCTAGTGGAAGATAATCACAATGTCTTGCAGGTGTGTGCAATTTTAAATCCCTTAATATCATACTTCAATTTTTTTCTTTTTTTTTCAAACTATCTTGTATTCATGGATAAGATATGCCACGAATTGCAAAAATATTGAGGTAGGAATAGAAAAACATGACTAAGAATGAGATAGTTCCATACGAATAGGTATATGCTTGTTCTTCTTTGTGGAATTAAGTTGTAGGAAAATTTCATCACCAAATAGACCCACATGGCCTTATTAGAATGGAAAAATTTTAGATCTATGTGTATGTGGCCAGCATACTCTAGATAAGTTAATAGATCAAACAACTTAAATACACAAATCGAAAAATGGTTATAAGATACCTTACTCATACCCATTGGCACTTTCTTTATATGTTGTACCACCCTATATTTTAGTAGATAATAGTTGGGTTTCTCAATCGATAAGAGTAACCAATGGATGTGCACCATGTGAGCTAAGGGCTGAACATATTTATTGTTCTACCCACATCAGTAATTAAATACTTGAACCCAGGGGTGGCAGGTGTGGGGGGATCCTTCTGGATCCTAGAGGACATGTTGAACAAACCTTCGCTTGGGGTCTTGGCTATAGGACCAATAATGAGGCTGAGTGGTTGGCTCTCCTTCAGGGATTGGAAATTCTAGCCAACAAAGACCTCTCCAGGATCACGATTTTTGGAGATTCTCGACACGTCATATATAAAATGATTAATGGATACACCACTAGCTCTATAAAATTTCGTCATCTGCACGACAAAATCACTCCGCTCTTATTCAAGCACTATGAATTCTTCCACATTCTTCGAACAAAAAACATTGTCACTGATGCCTTAGCGAACACAGGAGCCTCCTTACCCCAAGGTCAATATTGCCTAAATGGCCAAGTCCCTCACCTCAAACCCATTCCTTAATGGATCCTCGTGGTGCAAGTTCACTCCCCCATTTTATAGTTTTCTCCTCCAAGGATATTCACAAAGGGTCTAATGTTTTTTTCAAAGACCCCAAGGACTTTCAATTAGGTTCCCAACCTTATCATTCCATCCCTCCTCTCTTCACCGCCGCGTGCCCTCTACTCTTTGCTGGCATCAACCTTCTGGACATTCGCGAAGGATCTCCAGCCTTAACATGTTGTCTTGATTCTCTCCATCCTCCCATCGCGTGGCTCCATCACTGCACCTACCATCCCTCGATCCTTCCAGATTTTAATGCTCACCTTCCTTGGGTTTATTGCTCCTACTCCTCGCACGCTCCGGGTCTTTTCACTCCCTCAGCTATGTCTTCTCCCCAAAGCCTTCCTCACCTAAATTTTACTCTTAGCAATGGCTATGTTCATTATGTGACCTCTCCGAAAAGAATTCTGTTGGATGTCATTGCAGGGGTCAACGAAGGTTTGTTGTAGGAAATCCCGTGGGAAACTCTTCCTCTCACTAGGGTTTTCATGAAGGAAAGACTGGCTCTCACCACTTTCTCCACCTGTTTATGCACGACCCATTTTGGTGTTTCTCTGTGGTTCTCTAATATTGGCTCAAGGCTCAGCCTTTCCATTGATGATCAGTCCTTTATAGCAGGTAGCAATTTGATATTGGGATGCAACTGTTTAGGGTGGAAGGAAGGGGCAATCGACACTCTCTCCTGCCGAAACAAGAAAGATCGCGACTCCCTCTTGCAGGAACTCAACACCCTTAAATTGGTTCTCAGCAGTCTCTCTGTCGACGAGCAGGCTCAAGTGTTTGCTGGTGCAGTTAGTGTTCTTCACAACACTTTCTCCAGAATTGAAATTTCTCCTAGACAAGGCAGAATGGTGCAGGAAAACGAGAATGCCAGGTTAGTAGACTTGAAGAAAAACCTCAGGCGTTTGTATGAAATGATGGCCATTGGCATAATGGACAACAAGGAAATTGATCAGGAGGTTAAAAGTATGGGGGAAGTGGTCAGCTATACTTCTTACCAGATAAGTAACCATGACTCTAGGATTGATGACACTGAAAGCAACCTCAGGGAAATGATGGGCAAGGTGGAAAAAATCCAAGAAGACCTCGAGTGCTTGGTAAGAATGAATCAAGGCAGAAAGGATTTTGAAACTCCAGTAGCAGTAGCGCACCCCATGGAGGAGGAATCGGTTGTTCAGCCCATGAAGCCCCCAGGCAATCCTTAATGGTTTATTAAGTTTTGTTTTTTTTTGTCTATTACTTTGTCAGCAGTTTATTAGGGTATACACTACCCCAGGCATTAGATGTTATGTAAAAACTCTGTTTGGACTTCTTTGGTCATTTTCATGGACCGGTTTTGTTTTCTCCATTTTTGAATTGCAAGAACTCTCTGTTCCCGCTTTTTCCTATAATGAATGGCTGTGCACAACCTATTTTATATAAAACCTTTTAAAGTTTTTGTTTAAAAAATAAAATAAAATACTTGAACCACTAATGATTTTTTATCATTTGTCCCTTTTTCCAACCAAATTATTAAGCAAGTGGTTTCTAAAGTGGTCTATCCCCATTAAAGAAGCGGTTTATCCCCACAAAAATAGCTCGAGTTCACAATGAGTGAAGAAAGCTCTTAACTGAATTAGCTATCTCATGACCAAATGGAAATGGAGAAATGACAACTCTTGCACTATGATACAAGATTGTCCAATCCATTCATAGTCACTTTTTAACAAGGAAGGTGTTGAACCTATTGGCATTTGTGTGCAATGCTCCTTGTGAATTTCGTGACATGGGTTAACCCCCTCTCATGGATCTTAACTTTAGCGATTGTATCAGAGATTAACACTTGTGATTTTTGGTCCAATGACAATCATGCTCCAACAAATGGTATTAGAGCAACATGTCTCAAGTTCAAAACACACCCGGGTAACCCTGGGGGGGAGATTGTCCAGCACTCATTGTGAATTTCGCAACATGGGTTAACCCCCTCTCATGGATCTTATATTTGGTGATTGTATCAGAGTTTAACACATACATTTTTTGGTCTAATAGTCCAATCAAGCTCCAACGGAACCATTTATATCTATTGATTGTTGATGCCCTCCTTTACTTAACTTAGAACAAACTATGTCACGCTACAACAACACCTCGATCTCATTGCTTGAGTGAGCCAAGTACCCCCAATCGAGACTAAAACCCCAAGATAAAAAATATACTTTCACTTTTCACATAATGATTAAAACAAATATAAGGAGACTTATTGGGACAAATATTGTAAGCATATGTTTTGGCAATAATAATAGAATGGGGTTTCTACTCAAGTGGGTGGAATTTTAGATCTATGTGTATGCCAATGGAATTTTCTTATATTTGGCCACCATACTCTAGAAAATCTATCAGATCAAACAATTCAATTACCCAGATCAACAAATTTCCATTTTAAACCAAATAAACTATAAAAATGGTGTAAACCATAGAAATTCTCAGTGAAAGTTGCAGAAAATATCATAGATCCTTGTGCACAATATGGAGATTTCAATTTGTACACAAATAAACTCAAATAAAATTGAAAAGAGGAACATGGTTGAAGCAAACCCAAATAACACTTTACTGCCCACAGAATGGAATGAAGAGGGGGAAATGTATCGACAACTCCAATGACCAAAACACGAGTAGTTTCCTTTGCCATTTTTAAGTGTTGTTGTAAAAAGAAATTATTCACAATTTTCACCATGATACAAATGTCATTTAGAAGGCTTGATTCTCTATTTAAAGAAGAGAAGTTTTGATCTCATTTTGTGCCCTTGCCCTAATACCAAAATACTATAAACATTGGCCTTAACTAGCTTATTCAATATGTGGATGTAGATAGTGCAGGTGATCCGAAAAGTGTGAAGATGAATTGAATGCTAATATTGCTATGCAGAGTGCAGGTGAATTAAGAGCATTTGATGAGCATGTGACTAGACGGGAATAGGAGGCGAGTTGGCATTTCAAGTAGAATTCAATGCAACAAATAAGGATTGGGATGTATTGAAGGAGGGCACCTTATCAATGATGGCATTAGAAAACCAATTCTCTATGTTGGTTAATCGCATGTACTGTACATCATATTTGAAGTGGATTGTTGTGTGATCAAGGGAGAGTTGCTACATGAACAAGTCTAGGATGTCATACTACAACCTTTGTAATCCCATGTGCTCACCTACCATTCCCATATACGGTGGAGTCGGGGATAATGGTATTCTCACACGAAGATGCATTGAAGGAGAGGAGACATATCAATGGTTGAAATACTCTAGATGATCATCTAAATACATCCAAATACACTATATTTTACTATGCCTTGAAGTATTTGTCACTCTTGGGATCATAGGAGCTAGGATGGTTTCGAGCCCTAACAGATATTTTTCCCAGACTTTTTAATAAATAAAAATGGAGGTTTAATTTGTTTGCACCTGTTACATGCTGTAGGAATCTCATGTGATAACGATACACGGTGCCAAAGTGTCCCTCACAAGTGACATACCTTTGGATAATTTGCAATATGTCCTGCCATTCTTTGAAAAGAAATGTCCTTTATATGCCTTGGCTCCAATCTGGATTTTTATGAGCTGGTAATAGGAATTGGCTATAGTCTTCATTGATAGTTTGTATTTTATACCACCTTTCCCCTTCATGAAGAACACCAATAACATGTGAGATGGACTCCTCTGTGATTGTGAATTTTAAACCCCCAACTTGAACCCTAGATCCATCAAAACTCTGAAAAAAGCTTTAGTAACCCCAATATGATGTTCTCCAATCTTTTCAAACATATCATACCAACCAATTTCCTTTACTCTTTCGAGGGCTGAAGGAAATTTCTGCATCCATTCGACATTGGAGGGTTATGTTCTCAACAAATGACCACTTAGTCGAATTTTCCTGTCCACACTCATAGCTGGATTGTGAAATACAGATGCAATACTGGAGCAAGATCTCTAAGAAATATGAAATAACCCTCATTCCTGTAAAACCATGGTTTCCCAACCCCTTTTTTCAGAGTACAGAATGTAATTGTTGAAAATGATGAAGAGAAAGAGTTTTTTCCAAGTGTTTAAACCCGGTACTATTCAACAGCAGATGTCAAATTATGGACATGAGCACATAGCTCGAAGAGTGCCAGTATCATAATGGAACCTTCAAAACATCTCATCCTTGTCGAGATGGCAGTGTAGCTTCTTCTTGAATAATGATCATGTGCTTCCAACTTGCTTTAGTAACCATATAGAATATTTTTTAAAACTATAAAAATTTTAAATGAACTAGAAACATCCTATAGGAGCATAAGCTAAGAACTAAAATGTTATAAATACCTAGAGTATTAAAAACATGAAATCAAAACAAACCCAAAAATTAGGATAAAAAAGAAATAAAATAGAAACTTAAGGCTTGAAAGACTTTTCAAATAAATACATTATCCTAAGCAAGGAAAACATAGCAAGGTCAAACATTGGCTCCATCTGGGGGATGGAATTTCCTTGAGATTTTCCAAGAACCATACTTCCAGTGCCTTATTTATGATAATCAAGATGTTGTTCCATTGGGTCATGGAGTCTTATTTGCATAAATATGAACATTCACCGGTATTTACAATGAACTGAACACCTTTACTCCCTTATTTGGTGTAAAAATGTTTCAAAAATCGCCCATTAACTGGGCCTGCCAATTCATCACCCTCCAAGTTCTGCTAAACAAATGTGTTATTATCCAAACTCCTGACAATCCTGAAAGGTCCCAGCCACAGATGGTCAAACTTACCATGTTTTGGTTTTTCATCCCTTCTTGCATCCCACATGACTACCAAATCATTAGGAAAGAAATTATTTTCTTTAACTCTTTTATCAAAGTTATGCTTTATTTTGTCCTTATAAACCTGATCTTTCTCAACAAGCAATTCCCTTTCCTGCTGTAGTTCAATCATTTGAAAGATTCTACCTTGTACTTCATTTGGTTCTTCCACATTATCCTACATAAATTTCATAATTGGTAAACCCAATTGTATAGGAAAAACTGCCTCAGTTCCATATATAAGTTGAAAGGGAGAAGTACCAATAGCCTTTTTTGTAGTAATGCAGTCAACCCATAGAGCATACTTCAATTTGCTATCCCATGCCTTTTTGTTCTCTGCTAGCAACTTTTTCAAACTGTTTACTATATTTTTGTTTCAAGACTTTGCTAAACCATTTCCCTGTGGATAACAGGGAGTAGAGTGTTTCAACAAAATCCCATGTTTTTCACAAAACTGGACCATTTTCTGAGATTTAAATGCAGGAGAATTATCTCTAATCATCTTTCTAGGGCAACCAAACCTACTTAGAATGTTTTCTTCAATAAAATCTATTATGACCTGATCAGTTTCCCTCCGGGTAGGGATGGATTCTACCCATTTTGTAAAGAGGTTTGTAGCTGTCAAGATATATCTATGTTTCCCACTAGAATGAGGATTGATTTCTCCAATGAAATCTAATCCCCATTGGTGAAAAGGAGCTTCAGCTGAAATAGGTTTGAGAGGTAAAGAAAGCAATTTCTGCTTACCTGTAAATTTTTGACATTTGACACAAGCACTTACCTAAGAAAAAACATCTGAAAATATTATTGGCCAATAATATCCTGTTCTCATAATTTTAAAGGTTGTAGCCTTCCGGTAACGATGCCCACCACAAACTTCTTCATGCATTTCAGCAATTACAGCTTCAACTTCCTCCTTATCAATACATCTGAGAAGAATTCCTCCAGGATCTTTCCAAAATAGATCATGCTCATAGAGACAATAATTCATATCTTTTAATTTCAAAGATCTGAACTTCCCTTTATCTAGGTTTGGACGAGATTGTAAAAAGAGAAGAAAGTATACTATATCAGCATACCATTCAGATTCCTCATATTTCTGCAAAATCTGCTTTTTTTCTTCCTCATGCTGAAATTCTTCTTCTTCAAATACTTCATCTGATACCACATTCAAGCCTAATGCTTGACAATTAGATTCTGTGAGTAATTTTGCTAACCCTTGGCCCTTCACCATCTTAGTTGGCTTAATCTCAATGTCATATTCCATTATCTTTGCAATCCAACGACCTCTCTTTCCTTCAGAATCAGGTTGTGTCAAAATATCTTTTACTACTGCATTAGGCACATATGACAATTTTTTTTAATTCGGTCGGTAAATCCTGAAAAATTTAAAGGCTTTGACAAGTGCATAAGCCTTTTTTTCCAAACTGTTGTACGTAAGTTCTGAATCTCTTAAGACTTTACTAAAAAATGAAATGGGTTATTCCAGACCCTCTTCATTCTTTTGCAATAGTACTGCTGCTATACTATCTTCAGAAGAAAAATAAAATTTAATGAAGTCTTTAGAGAAGTCAGGTCTTACCAAAACAAGATCTTCCATCAATGCTTGCTTTATCTTTTCAAAAGACAATTTTGCTTCTGGAGTCCATTTAACATCCTTCCTACACATCTTAGTTATTTTCTTAACAATCTCAACAAAATTAAGAATAAACCATCTAAGAAAATTAATTTTCCCAATAAATGACTTAATTTCTTTTTTATTCCTAGGAATTGAAATTTTTAGAATCGCCTTCACCTGCTCTGGGTCAATCTGATACCATCTGTTGAAACTACATGACCAAGCAACTTCCCTTCCTGCATGGCAAATGATATTTATTTGGGTTTAAAGACAAACCAAACTTTCTGCATTTTGAAAAGGTTTGTTCTAAGTGTTTAAGATGATTTTCATCTGAATCTGAAAACACTGTTATATCATCCAAATAGATCATCATAAATTTCTCCCTTTCATCTACAAATGCTATGTCCATATCCTTTTGAAATATTTCTCCTACATTCATTAAACCAAATGGCATTTTATCGTACATGAGTAGTAAAAGCAGTTTTATCCCTATCTTCTGGATGAACAACAATCTGGTTATACCCTGAAAACCCATCTATCATTGATATCCTGTGAGCTCCAACTACCTTTTGCAAGATCTGATCTATTTTAGGGACAGGATAATTATCTTTCAAAGAGGATCTATTTAGGTTACAAAAATCGACACATAACCTAATTTCACTATTTTTCTTTTGAACAGGAACCAAATTTGCAACCCAAGTAGAATATTGAAGGGGTACTATAATTTTTGCATCCAACAATTTTTTTACTTCTTTTTCAATGACTGGCAACAATGCTGGATTGATTCTTCTTAGTTTCTGCCGGAATGGTTTTGTATTAGGCTTAAGAGGGATCTTATGTTGAATAATGTTAGTGTCATATGTTTTGAGATATTCATAAGACCAAGAAAATATATCCACAAACTTCTTAAGAAAATTGATATACTTCTGTACGTTTTCCTCTGACAACAATTTAGAGATCTTAACAATTTTAGGCTGCCTTTCAGTTCCAATATTACAGTTACTCACATTTTCTTCAGAAGATTGTACAGTTGGTTTTGCTAAAGTATCATCTTTGAGTAACAATCTTTCTAATGGAACTAGACCTTTTGGAATGAAATTTCCTTTTAATTCAATAATCTTATCATCAGCAATTGATTGTTCTGTAAAGGAAGGAAATTCATCCCCATCATCATCATCTTGCTCTTCATCTATTTGAGAATTTGAAAACTCACCTGTCAATTCCAAGAATTTCTTAATCTCCAAATCATCTTGAAACACTTTCCAATGTTTGATATTATCAGGGATAGAAGGCCTATGCCTAACCTTAATTGGATATCTGAACTGAGTGTTTTGTGGGACCTTAAAAAATGTTGCCACTAAATCCAAAGATTCAGCTGTCTAGTTATGATCTCTAGGGATAAAAGAAATATTGAATGTTGTAAATAAATTATCAATTAAATCCCATACTTCATTTCTGTAGACTTTTAACAGTTATTGTTTTACTTGATAAATGCTTCTGACCTGCTGAACAACCAATTCGGAGTCGCCAAAAACAACCAATTGTTGAATTCCCAAATCTTTTGTAGCTCTTAATCCCAGTACCAATGCCTCGTATTGAGCTACATTATTAGTTTTTTGTAATTCCAATTTATACATCAAACAAACATTTCCACCCCCAGGATAACTAAGAACAATTCTAGCTCCTGCTCCTTCTTTAGATGAAGAGCCATCGAAGTACATCTACCATAATTCATCTTCTTTTTCAGTAGTATGATAAATTGCCTTTCTCTTTTCTACTTACAGAACACTAGATGTGTCCTCATTTCTTAAATGCAACATACAAGATCCTAGACCTTCCTCCACAGCATAGATTGGATGATTTGGGGGATTGTCACTATCACTTACTAAATAGGCCATTTGAACTTCTCAGTACAACCTTCGTTGTTCACCACCAAATATAGGGATAGTGGCATAGGATAAATCCATTTGAAGAGTACCTCCTGCTCTTTTAGCCCAAGATCTTGAAAGCAACATACCAAACTTTGGTTCGATATCAGCGACTACCACATCCATCATGACACTCTTCATAGGTAATTGGGAGAGGTTTACAACCAGATATTTGATTAATCGTAGGCACTGAACTGCTCTTGAATCAAAATCAAATAAGTCATGGTAAGTCCTAGTGATGCTTAGACCTAGTGCTTCCATAGCAACTTTGGGCATTAGATTATGAGAAGCTATGGAATCTAACAATCAATTATGCAACATTTGTTCATGAATTGTGAAAGTAACATAGAAAGGAGGGGGATGATCTGATTTATTCTCAAGGTGATCAGGTGGAGGAGCACCTGCAAAAATTTCTGGATCTTCATCATGTAAATTAATGACATCAGAAGAAACCCTAGTTGCTTGTGATTTCAACATTCTATAGGTAGGATCTTTGAATGAGGGAATTTTCATTAATTTTGTTAATGGAGCAGGAATCTTCAACTTATTCAGCTCATTTTCAAAATTAAAACCTTGATTACCCGTATTTGTTTCTTCCAACTCTATAATCTTAGCCTTGCTAGGCCTCTAATTCTATTTCTTTTCTGGTGAAGGATCAAGGTATTGCTTGGTTGCTACTTTCATTTTAGGATTCTAAACTACCTGTTTAACACCATATCTAAGATTGTATGACTTATTAGGCTCTGTCTGATAAATATCATCATGAGAACAGTCTTCTAATATTTCAACATTTACAAAATTTATCTTTGGTAAGATAAATTTCATATAACTCATCTTCAATATGATTTATATCCTGATCTAAATCCTCATACTCTATATGTTCAACTTCCCCTTCTTCATTCAGTAAATTATTCTGGGAAGGAGGTTGTATTCTTTGATCTTTATTTTCTTTCCTCTCCCTTTGAATATCATTAGTTCTCCTCTCCCTGGGAATAAACCTTGGTACAAAAGGTTTCCTAAACTAGTTAGGGTTTCCCTCATGCACAAGTCGACTCAGATTTTTATTTTCCATTTCAATTCTGTTTAATTTTGCAGACAAGTTTTTGATTAGTTTATTCATATCATCCATTTTGTCTGATGACCTAGCCATGGAGTTTGAATCCATTTATTTCTTACCTTTTTTATCCTGATCAAAATATGAATGATTTTTCAGCTTTCATGTTGCTAGCATGTTTGATTCAACTTCTAATGCAGCTTCCTGCATATTAAGTAGGGTCACTAACCTTCTTTCTCTTAAAAGTAGTGAAAACTCGATTCAAATGCATTTGCATATGTGAGTTTTGCAGAGGTTTCTGAAGGTTCAATCTCTGCTGGAAACTTGCTATACATTTTGTTATATCTTTTTGAGAAATCAACAACAGATTCATTATTTTTTCTTTTCAAGGCCCCAAATTCAGTGATGTAATATAGAAAATTCTTTGTATCTCCCCACTACTTCATGAAAACCTCTTCTAACATTTCAATACCATCTATTGATCCTGGAGGAAATTCCCTAAACCATTTTCTAACTTCTCCATATAAGCTCTAGACAAACATTCTCATCCATACATCCTTAGCTTCGATGTTCTGGTTATCAACATAGTTGAAGAAAGCATTCCAATGCTCTTCTACTATTGTATCCCCTTGGCCATTAAACCTAGGGATATGCTTTTGATAATCTCCCCCTTGAAAAGCATGAAGAGGCTGGGGCATATCTAGCAACAACTATCCGATCCATGTTATCCATAGGTTGACCATCCATTTTAGGGCTAGGAGAACTTAAAGTAGCTAAGCTTGAGCTGGACTGATTTGTACTTGAATGTTTTGATGAAGGAGGAAAATTACTGAACTTAGGTTGATGAGGTAAGACTCTTCTTGTAAAAGGAATGTGAGATGAAAATAGAGAAGACCTACATGTTTGTAATGCTTCAGCCTTAAACTCTTCAGATAATAGGGGATTTGTAAAAACTTGAATGTTTTCAACTTGAGAAGGGGGAAAAAGTGAATCTAATTCTTCTTTACCGTTTTCAGAATGTGGATCAAAAGAAGGAAGCAGAAACTGAGAAGATTCAGGAATCTCCAAGGCTGAGGGATGTACGAACTTTCTTGATGGAGTAGAGCTTAAACATTGTCTAGCTTCTTTCAATATTTGCTCGAGATCTGGGATTCTTGGATGTAAAGGCGATGAGGGGTTTTCCCTAGCCCCAATCTTCTTAGGAGCCACAACTACTTTTCTTTATTTAGAATAGGTGAAAGTAATTTGTAGTCTAAAAACCAATTATCTAATGATATCCACCCAACACATCAGACCTATCATGATAACCAAGGAAGAATTTGGACTTCCTCCCCAGTATGGTCACCATAAGATATTTTCCCTAAAGTCTACTACTTAGACTACGTGGTCAGCAATGTTCAGGCACCTCAAATAAAAGACTGTTTTTATAGGTTTTGTTTGGATAACAATGCAAATCAAATGGGTAAGGATAACAAGGTAGAGACACAATATCTGAAAACTTCATAAATACAAATCTAAAAGACAAGAATCTTGCAATAATGGATGACAAAGCATTAAGGTACAGGAGATAAGATTTTAACATATATATAACTGCAAAGAGTAAACAAACAATTCATATCTATAGCATATATATATATATATATATATATATATATATATATATATATATATATACTCGTCTTTGAAAACACTTTTCAAAAATCAATAAGTATTTAACATTCACATACATACATGGGATGAAATATAGAAAACATCTACATAACATTCACTGCATGAAGAGTTCAGACTGAACTAAAGAATATTAAAATAGTTTAGATCAAAGGCCTAGCTCCATATAGTATATTAAAAGTCATTCAAAATGCAAAAGAAGTTCTTACAGAAGTAAACATTGAATGTCTACACGCTCTCCCAGGACCAACTCCCATGTGTGTCTCCCTTTCTCAGAAAATATTACACAATATATATAGGACAAAAACTAAAGATAAGATCCCCAAAGTTTGTTTAACAGATCCACTTTTTAAGGCTAAATATTCTAATTATAGACAAAGTATAAATAAAAAAGAAAACCTATTTTATGACAAGTGTTAACTAAGGATCATTTCAAATCCTTCTTGCTACTTCATCTAAGGTGGCTAGCCCATCTAGCGCACATGACTTTGCTTGTAACCTTTTGATTTCCTTATGCATGCCATGAATCTTTACTATCAACTCCTCTTTATCTTTCATTAACTGATCTTTTTCTTCTTGCACCAGTCTCCTCCTTTTCAGTGCTTCCTCTGAAACTTGAATCAGCTCAGCAAAATTTTGATTCACCTCTTATAAATATACCTTCAGCATTGTATTTTCCTTCACCAATTGATCACTAATATGATTTAAATGTTGATTATGTCTTCTAAGCTGCTCAATTTATCTGTATTTTTATATCTTGTTTCAATTTGATCATCATACTACCTCCTGTATCTTCATCTGTAACTTTTCTCTTGTTAAGTTTTGCGACTATTTCCTTTTCTTACTCTGTGAGAACCCACTCATTACATTTTGCTTGTTTTTTTCTGATGTTTTACCAACATTAGCTTCAGGAAACAATGATGGATTATCGTATTCCATGTCACTGGAGTTATAGATGCAACTTTTAGGAGCTAGATCAGGAATTTGTCTTAAACTTTGATTAATGTTATCAAAGAATTGATACATGGTTGATTCTAACTCCTTAGATCTATTGTTTTCCTCGTCATCACTAGAGGTATCATGGACACTTATCACATGCCTTTTATTAAACCTAGGGTTTAATAATGCCTTGATATTGATCTGGAGTTTGTTCACTGATCTGGTCTTAGGTCTGGAATATATTTTGAGAGGTTTGAATGTAAACTCTATCTACTCTGAAATATTTTTAGTATGAATCAGTCCCTCTTTAACTGTTTGCATTTCATCAATAGAACCTAAAACTAGACTGTCATTCTTTATACACTCAGGTTCTTCTTTATGTAACTGTGTCGAGGTTATCTGTTCAGGACCTACTTGTTCATAACAATCTCTAGATTTATTTTCAGATGATGGTTTTGTTTATGTACTGTCAGAAGTCTCTACAACCTTCTTCCTCTTTATTTTCTCCGCATCTTTAAAACTAACTTTGAAACCCCCCCAGAAAATAAAATGAGACCATGACCTTTCTACTTTTCCTAACTTCTGAGTAATTAAAAGATTAATTAATCCATGATGGAACATATTACTACCAGAGGAGCTAGGATGGTTTTGAGCCCTAACAGACATTTTTCCAGACTTTTTATTAAATAAAAAGGGAGGTTTAATTTGTTTGCACCTGTTACATGCTATAGAAATCTCATATGATAACGATACATAGTGCCAAATCATCCCTCACAAGTGACATACCTTTGGATAATTTGCAATACGTCCTGTCATTCTTTGAAAAGAAAAGTCCGTTGGATGCCTTGGCTCCAATCTGGATTTTTATGAGCTGGTAACAAGAATTGGCTATAGTCTTCATTGATAGTTTGCCTTTTATAACACCTTTCCCCTTCAGGAAGAACACCAATAGCATGCGAGATGGACTCCTCTGTGACTGTGAATTTTAAACCCCCAACTTGAACCCTAGATCCATCAAAACTCTAACAGAAAGGTTTACTAACCCCAATATGATGTTCTGCAATATTTTTGAACATATCATACCAACCAACCTTTACTCTTTCGAGGGATGAAGGAAATTTATGCATCCATTCGACATTGGAGGGTTCTATTCTCAACAAATGACCACTCGGTCGAATTTTCCTGTCCACACTCATAGATGGATTGTGAACTGCAGATGCAACACTAGAGCAAGATCTCTGAGAAATATGAAAGAACCCTCGTTCCTGTAAAACCATGGTTTCTCGACCCCTTTTTTTTATAGTACAAAATGTAATTGTGGAAAATGATGAAGAGAAATGGTTTTGTCCAAGTGTTTAAACCCAGTACTATTCAATAGTAGATGTCAACTTATGGACATGAGCACATAGCTCGTAGAGTGCTAGTATCATAATGGAGCCTACAAAACATCTCATCCTTGTCGAGCTGGCATCGTGGCTTCTTCTTGAATAATGATCATGTGCTGCCAACTTTCTTTAGTAACCATATAGAATATTTTTAAAACTATAAAAATTTTAAATGAACTAGAAACATCCTATAGGAGCATAAGCTAAGAACTAAAATGTTATAAATACCTAGAGTATTAAAAACATGCAATCAAAACAAACCCAAAACATAGGATAAAAAGGAAATAAAATAGAAACTCAAAGCTTGAAAGACTTTTCAAAGAAATACACTATCCTAAGCAAGGCAAACAGAGCAAGGTCAAACAAACTCTATTGCGATGTCTTTTCGTAGCAAACTATATCTCACCGTTTTTCCTACTCTTGTAACATTGGAAGGGAATTAGTTGCAATGCAATGTTCCCTCTTATTCTTTATATTCATAGAAAATTTGGAAAAAAAAATAATTATAGAAATAACTTTAAAATAATAAATTTTTTAGTAAAAATAATTTTCAAATATAGATGTTTTATCATCACATCAATAATTTTTTATTTCATTATAAATAATAACGTATTATAGGATGAAGAGTAGGTTTTTACTATAATCATTTAAAATAGGTATTAGTAATAGCTCTAAATATTGCCCCCATATTGGGTGACGTGGATACGATTGGTTGAGGGAATTGTTGGAAAGGAAGGTGTTTCAAGGTGACAATTGTAGAACACTCCTCGTGCAGGAGACTATTAGGTAGCACTCTCCCTACAAAAATCCCTTTGATTAGCTTCCCTTTTTGCTCCCTTTTTTGCTTATACTAATTGTTTTAATGTATTTTTCTCCATTTAAAAAAAAAATGGTACTAACGCTATTTGTGGCGTAATTTATGATGACTAGCCGAGGTTGGTGCAAAATTCAACGATAAATAACATCGACGGTTACTCCAACTGTAGCGCCTAATTTAGTTTCCAATTTTACTTTTTTTTGGCTTCCTTTGTTCCTCCTACTTTAACGTCTAATTTAGCACCCCCTGTAGCGCCCTCTTTCTCTTCCCATTTGACGCCTTTTTACCTTCCATTTTAGTTTCTAGTTTAACTTCCCTATTTTCTCCGATCTTATCTTCCTTAAATTCTAAATTATCACTGTGTTTAGCTTCTAGTTTTGGATCATATTTAACTTCCAATTTAACGTTGATTGTGCCTAAATAGTTAAGTTATTGAGGTATTGGGGGTAATGAGGAAAGGGGATTTAGGGATTAGGGGATTTATGGATTACAGGATTTAGGGGTTAGGGATTTATGGTTTAAGGGTTAGGGGATTAAGGATTAGGGTTAAGGGATTAACGATCAAGGGCTAATGGGTTAATGGCTTAGGGGTTCAGTGGTTTAATTATTAATGTCTTAGGGATTGTGTGCTAAGTGGTTTGTTTAAGGGATTAATGGTTAAGGGTCGAACATAAATTACAATAAAAACTTATTACTATATTCTCTACTTAGAAAAATAGATCTAGCCATTCTCATCATATTCATACACTTTTATAACATTAAGTACGCAAAGTTACATTTCAAGAATTGATTTATAACGCTCTTCATATATTTACACAAAATATAAATATGTTACGAGGAAAAATAAATGATTCTTCTAACTATCTTTATGTATGAAACACAATCATAATCATGAAAATCCATAGTTTTGTGTCTTCACAAACATGTTGATACAAAATTAATGGAAAAAGCATATGAAATTCAAAATCAGGGCTAGAAATTTTAATGGTTAATGGCTCAGGGTGTATATTGGGTTAAGTGATTAATGTCATCCATCAATCTTGCACAACGAGTAATGAATGGGTCCAATGTTGATATTTCTTCAAATTGTGACTGTATACATTAACATTTGACATGATCAGACTAGACACATGCCTTGAGGGTATGGGAGGGTTTCAAGACTCAAGGATGTTTTATGCCCCCACATAATCTAAAATATCGTCCATGTTTCCATTAGCGTTCATCATGCACCTCTCATTATCATCATTCATAATTCCGACATATAGAATATTTGTCATAACTCACTTTTAATGTCATGGGACTTTCAACGTGCACATCACCAATTTTATCCATCCACCCTACACAATGAGCAGTGAATGGGTCCAATGTTAAAATTTCTTGAAAATGTGCTTCTATGTGTTGAAATTTTACATGGTCAGACTAGGAACATGCCTTGATGGTAGGGGATGGTTTTAAGACTGAAGGTAATCATTTTAATCACAATCACCACCATCAATATGGTTGCATTTCCATCATCATCATCATCATATTCATCATGGCCCAATTTTTACATCCATGCAAACAAAGATCAAACCCAACATACTGAACTTTGCAACGAAACCTAATGAAAATGTTAATTCCATGTCTTTGTATTTTTCTTGTGGCATTATTCGAGACTATTAAACCATGATTCTATTAAGTCAAGACAACCAAAAATAATTTTATAGGGTCCAACATGCAAGTGGTTTAATTGTTAATGGCTTAGTCATTTTTTAGGAGAATTCTGAGGTCAAAATGGGCCTCCGAACAAAAAAGTACTATTAAAATCAACTTTTTAAGAACCAATCACAATTTAGAGAATGACATCATCTATAATAGTTGAGTTGGCATTACTTGAGTTAAGGTTGCTTATTTGTCATATTCTAAAAGGTTGATCAAAGTCTATGGTTAACCATGGTATTCTACAGGTACTTTTACACCTAGTGTAAAGTACTAGTGTTTTTTCACACTTTTTCATTAAAATATGTTATTGTCTCTTCATATATTTTGAAAAACACAATATATGTCTTTTCACTTAATATGCATGTATTTACACAATTTTCAATATATGTTATATTTATCGAGTTTTTCTTAATGTTAAAAATATATTTTATTTACACATTTTTACTTATGAATATATGATATATTGATCCATTTTTCTTAATCTCAAAAATATAATATAATTGTATATTTTTAATTAAAATTTATTTTATTTTGTTATTTTTAAAAAGTAGTATTAACTTTTCTAATACTTTTAAAATATTTTATTATTAGATTTGTATATAAAAAAATTACAATAAAAAACATTACAAAATAATATATTTATAAAAACCCAATTTAAAAACTGAATTCTAAACAAAGCATCATATTAAAATGTAATACTTTATCAAATTTGTAATTTTCTTTCTCTACTTTTGAATTAAGGTAAGAACTTTGTAATTTTTTAGAGTGGATATTTCGGAAGAAAAAATTCCAATTTATATGAATGATGTGGTACAACCCTTTTCATGCCCATTTTTTGCGGTCTCTCACCCACTTTACCATCTATCTAAATGCTAACCACCTGAAGAACGTTACATATTTTTATACATGCCTAAATTTAATTGCTTTTTATTACACATATATCTAAGTGGAGATAGGGGGCATTTACTCTATGCCTACCACTATATTAAAGGAAGGAATAACTAATTGCATGTACACACGGGGGAATTAAGCTATAGTACAATTAATTAAAAACTTCAAAACATTACATTATATAAAATATGAAAATGAAAGTTTAAAATATTAAATATTAACTTATATAATTACATTAAAATACAATATCTTACAAAATCATATTACAATTAATTAATTAAAAGCTAAAAAAGACTCAAATTTTAAAGATTAGATTTAAGTAGAATATATGTGCTAACCTATATTAAAATAAAAAATTATTAAAATCAAAATTTAAATTTTTAAAATTTAGAATGTATAATAAATATACTAATAAGTGGCAGGGATGTAAGCCGATTGGCACTGCATGTTGTATTAAGGCATATAGGATGTTAAGCAAGTCAGTGGTTCGGGTCTCGATGAAATGTGCGTGAAGGTTGAGCCCATAGTTGGTCGTGCCTAGGGGTTATACTTTAGCTGTCAAAATCGACCATGTATCACACGAGTACGAAACTAACTTTGTTGTTGATTACTCAAGCTCTTTCTCTCTCACACACACATAGAGAGAGAAAATTAAATATTAAATTTAGAGTATATAATGAATATATTAAAATATTTCTATATATTTTAAAATGTAGAAAAAAATGAAAAAATAATAATAGGTGATTAATTTATTAATATAGAAAAAAACATGAATTGGCTTAATGATTTTTTATATAAAACATAAACATCCTATTTCATGAGAATTTAACTAAATTAATTTTATTATAAAAACACATAAATTAGTTTAATAAGAAAATAAGCAATTTAAATTTTAAAAAATGCATATATATTTATTATTTTAAAATTTAATTTTCAAATAATGGGTTAAGCATTAGATGTAAATTTTATTAAGAACTTAAAAAAAGATAAGTTATAATAAAAAATTAAAATGAGACATGTTGTCTTAAATTTTAATTTTCAAACACTAAATTNATATATAACTTCAATTTTCAATGTGTGGTTGGAGAAAATTTAAATTTTTTTTTTCATTTTGTATTATTTGATTATATTTTCATTGTGCCTATATTTTATTATTAAAACATATTTGATTGTTTTTTCATTGTGTTTATATTTTATTATTAAAAGTGGTCTCTAAGTTCAAGGACATGAATGCATCCAAGTACTACACAGTTTTTGGAAATTAAAATTAGCTTTTAGTCACTTCAATATAAGATTTTTTATTATTTTTGTTTCTAGTATATAACTCAGCCATAGTTATCTAAACTGTATATTTAATGAAGTTGAAAGGTGAGTTGTCAAGTATACCTTGCCCATAAAATGCCTAGATCATAATATTTTAATATATCCCATATGAGGCCCATTTTTTACCTCAAAATTCCCCTAATCGGGTTAAGTTATTAATGTCATCCATAGACCCTGCACAATGAGCAGTGAATGGTGCCAACATTGAGATTTCTTCAAAATGTGACTATATGCATTGAAATTTGGCATGGTCAAACTAGACACATGGCTTGAGTGTATGGGAGGGTTTCAAGACTCAAGGATGTTTGATGTTCCCAAATAATTTAAAAAATCATCCATGTTTCCATCAACATTCATCATGTACCTCTCATTGTCATCATTCATCATTCCCACATATAGAATCTTTGTCACAACTCTCTTTTAATGTCATGGGACTTCCAACATGCCCATCACCAATGTCATCCATCCACCTTACACAGTGAACAATGAATGGGGCCAACGTTGAAATTTCTTCAAAATGTGTCAATGTGCATTGAATTTTTACATGGTTAGACTAGGCGCATGCCTTGATGGTATGGGATGGTTTTAAGACTCAAGGAAATCATCATAATCATCATCACCACCATCATGGTTTTCATTTCCATCATAATCATCATATTCATCATGACTGTATTTTTCCATCCATGCCAACAAAGGTCAAACTTGACATATCGAACTTTGCAGCGAAACCTAATGAAGATGTCAATTTCCATGTCTTTGCATTTTTCTTGTGGAATTATTCGAGACAGTTAAACTATTATTCTATTAATTTAAGACGTCCCCAAATAATTTTAGAGGGTCTAACATGAAATTGGTTTAATGGTTAATGGCTTAGTCATTATATCGGGTTAAGTGATTAAGGTCATCCATCGACCCTGCACAATGAGTAGTGAATGGGGCCAAAGATGAGATTTCTTCAAACTATGACTGTATGCATTGACATTTGACATGGTTAGACTAGACACATGCCTTTATGGTATGGGATGGTATCAATACTCAATTATGTCTGATGTTCCCACATAATCCAAAAGATCATCCATGTTTCCATCAACGTTCAGCATGCACCTCCCACTATCATCATTTGTTATTCCCACATATAGAATGTTTGTAAGAATTCAACAACCTATGCAGACATCACTTGTTCCTCTACCCTGTATGGTACAAGTATAGAACACAACACCACAACAACATATCCTTTCCCTAGATGGTTAATCTACTTTAATAAAATGACTCTTATACCTTAGATATGAAATCTCTAGTCTTCGTTCTACTACTCTTCATGCGATCTATAGTACCTGCAAGAAAGCATGAGGAAAACAATACAACAAGATGAGACTAAACAGATAGATTAACAATTCATATTAGTGATCAAGGAATCTAATAATAATTGACTTATATTAACACAAATCAAACATGGGAAAGGGGAACACTTTTGTATTAATCAAATAAGAAGGTAAAGCTACAACGAAATCCTTGATGTTGACAGCTTTGTCTTCCATAATGGTCTTTGACACACTCACACAAATCTCTTTGCACACAAACTCACTCAACTTTGTCTCAATATCAGACTTCAATCCAACAGAATAAGGATGCTCTTCTTGGTCTCCCCTCACATAGTCCATGAAGGCTTCTTTTATAGGACAAGGGAGGATCATATGAGATGATATTTTTTAGGAAATGGATAGGGGATGATCCCTATGTGTGACGAGGTCAAATGACACCTCTCCTTAGCTGATAGGAACCACCTCCATGAGGTATTTCGTATGGAATATTCTTGAAACTTTCTTTTTCCCATTTTAACTCTCTCGATGCTTTCTACACAAAGGATAAAGGAGTCAACACTTCTTGTGAACAGGGTAAAGGAGCCAGTGGCACCTAATGTCAAAATACAACATGCGTCTGCACTCTATCATAAGGGAGAAAAAGCGTCAGCCTACTCAAGAGTGGGAAAAAACATCCAGAAGAATTCTTGGCCAAATTCTTTGAAGGGTGCTCAGGCATCAATGGATATTTTAGGTGCAACAAAATTCCCCCCAAAGTATGAAGCTAGAAAGATGTGATAGGTAAAATACTTTGTTAGATATCAATATGGTATTAGAGGAAAAGAGGGACGAGCTCACAATTGACATAAGACTAGTAACTCTTTTTTTCTTACTCAATCATGGCTGCAGACCAATACAATGCAGATCCATGAAGATGACTATGTCATGGATACCAAAAATATATTGCAGATCCATGATCAATGATGTAGAAAGCATAACATGGATACAGAACATACAAAGTATATCCATGTTATTCGAACTCAATACTGGACACAACCATCATACAATGTGGATCCATGTCATGACTTCAAATAATCTTCCATTGCAACCTGAGGGTAGGAAATTAAGCGGATGATTGCCGAACCACCCAGGGTATTCATTTCAATCCCCAAATGATACGATTATATCCATGTGAATAGATGCCTTGATGTCGAACATGGTAGAAACCACTTGTTTACAAGCCATTGATGTAAATTGTTAACAAGTGCGAGGGAAATCACCATTGATGTCAATGATCCCCAAGGTATCCTAGTACATTCTCTCAAGTGTGAATTCTCTTGATAGAATCTTTCAATAAGAGGTCATTTATGGAAACCTACTGTCAAAAGCAATAAAACCTTCCATTGAGGCATGCAGGCTTCAAGGTACTTGACTTGGTTTCTAAATCTAATTCTTGGATGAGGTGCTGAAGTCGATGGGAATAGATTCATCAAAGGAGGTCTATGATATTTCCCTCATCATCGACACAAAACATGGAACAAAAGTTGATTTTGAAGTGATGAAACAACCATGGAACTGACTCAGATGTGACCAAATTTATAGGAAGGTAAAGTTACCGACGAGTTGGATTACAAAAGAGACACCCTTTGGAAAAATTGTGGCACGACAAATGACTTGGAAGCATTGAATTGAAAAGATGGAAATCAGATGTAATGCAAGGATACGACGATGCAGTCTCTGATTTGACTCAAAGGATTCAGGTGACTCACAAAAGTGGCTCGACTCGGAGACAAGATGAATACCCAGCTGTTCAGAAATGCAAATGCAAATAGGTGCCATGTTCAAAGATGGATTGTGAACCACCATTGATACAAATGAAAAGATACTCCCCATTCCCTTAATTTTTTCATCACGAAGGATGAGTGCCTCTTTTCATTTTTATGAGTTCAAAAGAGGATGATAAACACCTGTTGTATCTCATCAGAAGATGAGTCCATTCTCATATGTTTTATGAACCTGAGAAAGGAGAGGATCATTCCCAAAAAAGGGTCTCTCAATGTTTAATTTAATAAGTCCATTGAAAGCTAACTTGGTATCGTTCATGTTAATTAGAGAATCTAAACGAAGACAAAAGAAGACTCCAAAAGGTAATTTTTTGTATTATTTAGTCCCTAGGGCCCGAAAAAGTATAAAATAATTCCCAAGAGAAATATTCTAGTTGATACCAACTAGAGTATTCATTTTTTGTAATTATTCAATACGAATCGAAAAAGAGATAAACTACAGTCGAAAAGATGACTCTTCAAGTATTTTTACGAGCATGAAGAAGACAAGTTCACTCGACAATATTTTTGCATTTTAAGGAGCCTGAAAAAAGCTTAAATGTGACTCCATAATAGGTCATATTTTTCATAAACCACTTTTAATGAGTCTGAAAAAGATGAAAAAATGTACTCGATACCTTTTACTAGGTTTTTAATGAGCATGTCAAAGGTATAAACGATGCTCGGTACTTTTTCATCTTATCCCAAAGTGTGAAAAAGACAAAAGAAACTTGCAACATAGCCACGACGCTTCATAAATATGACTTGGAATCTTTAAAAATCAAGTTAGGACCAATTTCATATAAAAACTATAGAAAACACTAAAATTAAGATATTTTGATTTTAATATTAAAAATAAAACCAAAATTACTGTAAAAAAGGGGTAAATAATGAAATTTTCACCATTGTGACTTTTTTACCATAGTGAGAGTGAAATTGGTGAAAAGGAGTTGATTTTCAACTGCAGATTCCATGAGCTATGGACCATCTATGCTCAAACCATTTGAACTAGGTAACATCTAACTCTTATCCCTTTATTTTTGTTGGTGTGATTCTTGTTTTCAAGGTCAAATTTTGAGTTTTTTTGGGAAAATCCCCAAAGGGGTAGAGCGCATACAAGCTGGAGAAATTTTCCCTTTCGGGAGATGCATTGGCGCATCCCTCAAAAGAGGAAAGGGTGTTGCAGGTGATCTGTCAATTAGGGGCAAAGGAAGTGGCTCTCTATTCTATTGCAGACAGTGCACAAGCGGCTGTGGCTCCCAAAAAATCAACACACAAACAATTTTAGGTTATCTTTCCTTTTTTAAATGGTTCGTGATCACTTCTAATAGATGTTTGAATGTTTTTGCAAGACAAAATAGAGGCAATATGGTTATATGGTGTTAGAATATAATCCGTCATGATTATTGTAAATAAATAAATAAATAGGAATTTGAATAGTTGCATAGGAAGGTGAAAAGGCTGGTTCTCAACCGCCTCATTGTAATGTATAAATTAATGTTTTAGCCATGAATAGAAATGAATCAGGAGTTATACCTAACAAGTGGTATCAGAGCTTGGCTATTTTGCCTGTCGTAACTCCTGCCTGGCTGCATTTCAGTCCTGGCATTCTGCTTGCCAGTCCATTGCCAGACTGCTCCATCAGTCTGCCAGTCACATGCAGTGTATGCATTTCCCTTCACGTTGATGAGTAAGACTGCTACGTTGGAGATTGTTGTGTATTGTCTGCCATTTGCATCCGTTTCTCTTGCCAGCCTGCGTGCCCTCAATTTTTAATGCTTTTTTCATTACATATGGATTATCGCTCATATGTTTGGGTGTATAACTAACCCTAATTCTTGGTATTCTACATACCTCTGTGAAATTGTTGCTGCACTGCACCCTTTGGCGTTGCATTTTAGAATGCCCTCCTCCTTGAGATAAAGGAATTCTGGTTGTCTCTCGGCCACTTTCCTGTGCTCCAGTATATTGAGCAAACTTCAAGACAGCACGCTGCCCATATGGCCTTGCAGCTTTTCCCAAGTCTTACCTAAATTGATGATGAATATCCCATCAGAACGCCTCTTGTACACATAGCGCTCCATCTGAAAATCACAGTTCTTGGTGCCAAGATGAACATCGGCAGCAAGCATCATCTAAATGTCTGCCTCCTTCTGAAACAAAAACCCTAAATTAACCCTAGTTCGTGTATCTCTCTCTTTTGTGATCCCATTGCCAGTTGGAACCGCGTGCTTTGACAGAGAAGAGAGCTTATGATATGATATCTTTTTGCTCGTTTGCAAAAATGTGAATCTGGTTTATAATCGAGAAGGGCGACCGGTTTCTGAAGATTACGAGTTTACTGCCACAGTTGCCATTGCCTCTGCGCTATGCGATTTCAATTCCCTCCCAGCTTCGTCATACGCTTGGCATGGAATTGTTCGATGTAAATACTAGGCCGGGACCGATTGGTATTCGGCCTCTTTTGTTGCCGGTTCCTCACGTAGGATCCGAGCTGAAGCATGTGATCGAATGGAGGACTGGAATATAATACATGGTATGACTGTTGGGATATCATTTCCTTGAATTTGGTGTACTGAAACCCTAAACTCCTGTCTGCTGCTGTGAGTATTTTCGTGTGCCACTCCCAGCACAAGCTGCAACCTCCATTATTACCTCAATTATGCGTGGAGACTTGCCTGAAGACTGCATTGGAGACTGCCTGTGAAGGATGAGTTGGAGGTAAAATCTTGATGATGTATGCACTTATGTTGGAAGTGCATAAAACCTAATTTCTTCCCACATCTGCGTGGAGTCTGCAATTTTCATTCACATTGTTAGTGTTTGTTATAAATTGTTATAAACTGTGCGCCGGAGAGATAATATAGGGCTGCAACTTCATACAAGGATTTGCAGACTGTGGTATATAACAGTTGTTATTACTATTCTGAGCATGAGTGGTAGAGTTGGCTTGATATTTTGATATCTGGTATGTATTATTTCATAATGCATATTATCGACCTGTTAGTCAATACTGAAGGATTGATGTGATTGAAGCACTAGAATGCAGAAGTGCGGTGGAAGTTATCTGCAGTTACGAAAATAGTGTCTATTCATTTTAATTTTGTACTATATACATCCCACTTGACATTTGTATTTGGAGAAAAATCCTGAGCAGCTTTTCGGATTGCACCATCACTGGTATGGTAAGAAAATAAGGCCCGATACAAAACAAGAAGAATTTTGGCTCGACTTCATGATAGCACCCATGTACCCACTCATCTCACATTGAACCCACGTCTTTTGTTGAGTTGAACATACCAAGAATAGCGCTCTTCTTTGTTGACATTTGGCACTTGAAGACAGACTGATATATTGAAGAATATATATATGCTGACTGATGCTGAATGGTATATATGCGTTGAGTATATATATTGCTTGGAGTCTGGAAACTTTTCTATGATTGCTGGTGTATACATACTGATGTCTACTTCTTGAAATGCTGCTGAACCTGTGGAGCTGCCTACGAAATCAAGAGAGCCTGTCTAAATTCTGAATACTGAGACTGGTATATTGCATATTGAAGAAGCTTGTGTATGCTCACTTGAAGCTTGCATTGTATTCACCTTGGCAGAGACTGTAGACCTGCAAGGTTATTATTTCTCTTTGTAAATTACACTAACAGTTGTAAAAATGCAATCTATAGCATCTATTGTTGGTGATGTCCTCACTGGCAAGGAAACATATCCAAAATGGTCTAGAAAGATCAAGAAATCAAGCGAGCCTATCGAAGAATCCCTTGACTTTGTTCAGAAAACAAAGAATCGGTTCAAAGACCTTTCCAAGGGAGATTGCAGCAAGAGAGGATGAGGAAGAAGAAACTTCAAAGGCAGAGGGGGCAGAAACAAAAGATCAGATTTGCAGTGCAAGCATAACCAGAAGAAACATGACCAAGATGCTAGTAAATCTTCTGATTCTTGTATTGTTGCACATTGTAATCTTGGAATTAATGAAATGACTTCTCTTTCATCTTATAAAGATTGTTGGCTGCTTGATACTGGTGCAACATCACACATGACATTTAGAAAAGACTGTTTTGAAGAAATGAATGAAACAATAGATGGCATAGTTTACTTTGTAGATAAGTCAAGTATTAAACCAAAGGGAATGGGCACCATTCGACTGAAGATGCCTGGATTCCCTGATTTCTTGTTGAAGAACGTTCTCTATCTTCCAGAGTTGCAGAGAAGCCTACTGTCCTTGGTGGGGATTCGACAGCAAGGCCATTCCATCCACATGTTTGATGGAATTGTTGAAATAATAAAGTCCTCTGACAACCAAGTCATCATGACTGGATATGAAGATGGAAAGCTGCTGAAGCTCAGGGGTTCATCCGCAAGATTTCAGAACTATGCCTACCTCTCTCAGCATGGAGAAGGTAATATGTCATCTAGCTCATTGTGGCATGCAAGATTTGGTCATCTAAATTATAACAGTCTTCGTTTGTTGAGAAAGAATGGTGTATTTGGCTTGCCCACCATTCCCAAAGAGAAGAACAAATGTGATGCATGTATATTAGGGAAACATAGTAAGCTGCCATTCCATGAATCTAATTTCAGAGCAAGTAGGAAATTAGAGTTAGTGCATTCTGATTTGTGTGGCCCAATGCCAACTCCTTCAGCAAATGGGAATAAGTATTTTATGACATTTGTTGATGACTACTCACGAATGTGCTGGATTTACTGTTTAAAGACAAAATCAGAAGCATTTCAAACATTCAAAGACTTTCCTGCATTGATTGAAAA
>LPNX010284414.1:531136-583522 GCA_001517045.1 Pseudotsuga menziesii | reverse complement strand
ATATGTGGCTGCAGCTGAAGCAATGAAAGAAATAGTATGGCTCAGGAAGATACTTGAAGATTTGCAAGAAAAACAAGAGAACTCCACTCCATTGTTGGTCGTCAATACTTCTGCAATCAAGCTGGCTAAGAATCCTATATTCCATGATCGAACCAAACACATCAACACAAAGTATCATTTGATTCAACATCATGTAGAGGCCAAGACAGTCCATCTTCGACATTGTTCTACAAATGATCAAGTTGCATACATCTTCACCAAAGCGCTTGGACGAGAAAAGTTTGAAAGATTCAGAAACATGCTCGGACTTACGAACACCCCTTCGGATTAAGAGGGGGATTGTTAGAATATAATCCATCAGGATTATTGTAAATAAATAAATAAATAGGAATTTGAATAGTTGCATAGGAAGGTGAAAAGGCTGGTTCTCAACCGCCTCATTGTAATGTATAAATTAATGTTTTAGCCATGAATAGAAATGAATCGGGAGTTATACCTAACATATGGAAAGAGAGACAACACGAATGGGATGAACTCCAGGCAAGAAACGATCCAGCTACTTTGAGGGCCCTGTGTGAATGCGAGCTTCTCAAATTCTTTCAAATACTAGGGATAAGAGCATATGTGTGGTTGCTAGAGCACATGATATGGATGTGGGATCCTGACCAACATCATTTTGTAGTGGGTACTCACAATTTGACAATATATGCAAAATAGATTTGTTTCTTGATTGTTCTATCCCATAGGGGAAGACCAGTGACATTGATAGGACCACAGGATGGTGAGAAATATGTGGATGACCTGATTGATGACCACTACTTGATAGGGACTCATTCAATTGGTGGTAAAATTCCCGTCAAGCACATTATAGACAGGTCATTGAGGAATGTGGTCTTTACCATCGAGAAGGTTGCAGGTACTAGGTCAGCACACTTGACCACATGGGCGCATATGTTGTATGCCTTGGAGTGCATGGCTCCCACTATATTCAACTGGAGAGATGTTATATTGGTTAGCTTAAAATATCAGCTCACCAAATACAGGAGGGGAGATCTAAAGCAATTTGGCTACCGGGAAATAGTGGTGTCCTTCTTCCTGGAGAGGGTCCCATTGATGAGACCCCAGGTTCCATTGAGCATAATGGATGCTGAGTAGGTGGATGGCCCTAGAGTTACCTATGGGCCAGCCTTTTTCCATTGGATGAGGAGTCAACTTTTGATGGTAGAGGACTATGCCTACGCGAGGACTAACTTTCATCAAGATACTGACCTTCCACTCCTAGAGGGGGATGAGTGGGATGACCGAGATAAGAAAGAAACCATTATCCATTTTTTCTGTATTTTTAATTTTATATTTTATTTTTATGTTGTAATGTTGAGATGTGAAAAAATGTCTTGTGTAGATATTGGGACTTCCCATCTAGTTGGAACCTCGCCTATCGAGAGGCGAGGAGCATTCCGAGAGATGGTGATTTGTCGTACCGAAGCAGATGAGCAGCTCCACCCAGGTGCTACCAGTGCTAGACTATAGGGGTTTTAGGCCGCTTTGGGAGGCTACTTCGTAGAGTGGCTCGCATCGTGATGTCATACCATGAGAAAAATCATGAGGATTATCCCATAGTGGCTCCCACATTTTTTGTACTGTACTTATACTGAAAGCTTCAAAGCTTTAGATTTTGCCCCATATATATATGTTTTGAAACTATGGCAGTCTCAAACTTCGAGTGATTTGAAAGCTTGATGCTTCAATCCTTTTTGTATCTCAACTTTACTTTATATATATATGAAAAAAATTAATTATAGATGTGCGTGCAAATGTGACGTGTGAACCTATGCCTACTATGAATCCAATGCGTGATTTTTATGTTAAAATGAACTTAACTATGAGCAATATACCAGTCTAAAACAAAGTTTGCCAAGGAATCTTCGACATCATTTAAATTTCTCGGAACATGTTGATAAGAGACTTGCTCAAAATACCTTTCTAAAATCCTAACTCTTCAAAATGTATGAAGGAGTAGGGGTTTCGGATGGTGTAGACTCGGCTTAACTGATGTACAACCAACTCCAAGTCTAAGTAAACCCTAATTTATCTTACATCATTAGCGAGGGATTTCGTCAACAATCCATTCATCGCATGGTACTTTGCAAGATTGTTGGTGGAGGGACCCAAACAAGTACCCCTTGAACTCACTAGATCACATGTAGGAGAGTACAACACCCAAGTTATCGATGTAAGATTCAAGGTGTAATGATTAGCAGCATCTGTAAAATTGATAAAGGTGGTCATTTTTCCATTAAAAATAGGACTTACATAAGTAGGGTTCTGAAAATCACATCTCATATCCACACAAAAACCACACTTTTAAAAAAAACACACAACACTCTATAAACAATATTTACGATAAAACTATGCTAGATTACCTATGCATAGTATCTTTTGAGGTAGATCCCGTTGCAGGGGTCTCCCAAGGGTGTCTTGTCATAATCTATTAACTCATATGCGCCTTTCTCTAAAACATGACTGATAATATAAGTCCCATGCCACACAGATTCTAGTTTCCCAGCCCCCCAACTTATCGTGTTTCTGGTCGTAGTTCAAGACCAGGTCTCCTTTGTTAAAAGAACGAGATTAAACAGATCTATCGTATTGAGATTTCATTTGTCGTCTGTGTGCCTAATTTTCTAAGGCAACATCACAACGAGTTTCGTTAAGATTTTTTAAGTACAGGAAACGTTCTTCTTCTAGGGTGGTATTGGGTAAAATATCTATGGCAAGTTTCAAAGAAGGAATCTCACACTCTATTGGAAGAGTAGCCTCTAGTCCATACACCAATTGAAATGGTGTGAAACCAAAGATTTTTTTACGGTAGTCCTATAGGCCCATAGCGCATAAAAAAGTTGCAAATTCAAATTGGACTTAGTCTGCCCTACCATCTGCTGAAGCATAGTTTTTAAGAATTTTTTGATTGCTTCAACCTGGCCATTGGCTTGTGGATAGTAAGGTGTAGAGTTATCATGACGAAACCCTAATTTTTCACTTAGTCCTACCATCATCTTGTTTTGGAAATTTGACCCATGATCAATCACAATGGCCCTAGGAATCGCAAATCTAGCAATAATATGGTTAAAAAGAAAAAGAGCAGTTGTCTTTCCATATTCAACGTATTTAGGCATAACCTTAACCCATTTAGTGAAGTAATCCATGACCACAATAATGTATCCATGCCCCCTGGTTGAGGTAGGTCTACAGTGCATGAATTCTATTGGCCATTTTGAAAAAGGGCCAATTGATATGACAGGATGTAGCGGAGCTGGATGGGTGCACTTTTTGGATGTGAATATTGACAACGCGGGCATTTTTTGATAGTTTCAATACAATCCTTGAATATCGAAGGCAAAAAATACCCAGCGAGCAAAATCTTCTAGGCAGTATCCAACCTAGAGAGGTGACCACCACAGGCTCCAGAGTGGTGATCATTTAGAAACTATTTTAGCTTCATCATCAGTGAGACATTGTTGTAATATGGAGTCAACGCCACATTGGTTTAAAGTATCATTGATAATAGGATAATACTTGGCTTGGTGGAGGATGCAATGACGCTTATCGCAAGCTGCATGAGGCCGATATCATTGTGTCTAGAGATAGAGAATGAGATATCCATACCAAGGATCAGTCATACTATTGAGGAATGAAGATTCATCAGGAAATGAATCAATAGGCTTTGTACCCTCAGTAATACGGGGAATGTCACACATAAGCTCAGTGAAGACAGGGGACTCCTTGGAACTATTTTTGGTGAATTCCAACTCAATCTCCTGGAGAATGACAATCCAGCGTGAGTATTTTCCCCCAAGTACTTGATGAGTCAAGATATAATACACGGGGTTAGAATCTATGTAAATAGTGGTTATACGGAGCAAAATGTAATGACAGAAATTATGGACCACGATGACCATGGCCAGAGCAAGTTTCTCCACGTGTGAATAATGGGTTTCATAGTCTAAAAGACAGTCTCTTACTCACATAATATATCACATGTTCCTAATCGTGTTCCTCGGTCTGGACAAAGACCATACCAATGGTTGAAAGGGACGCATCCACATACAAGGAATAATCCTTTGTATAATCTGGTGGTTGCAACACAAACGTGTGCGTAAGAGTTTGTTTGAGGTTGTTGAACGCATGTTGTTCCAAGTCATCCCAAAAAAAGAGGGTATCCTTTTTCATAATCGCATAAAACAATGGGTCTTTTCAGCATAATTGCAGAAGAAACAACATAAAAAAATTTCCTTCCCTTGCAAACTTTGGAGTTTGGTAATGTTGTTGGGGGTGGGTAGATCCAGGATAGCTTCAATCTTCATAGGGTTTATGTGAATTCCATTCTTGGACACAATAACCAAGCAGTCGGTCGGTCTCAACATAGAAAACACATTTATGTGGGTTTAATCGAATTTTAAAATGGTGACATCTAAGAAAAATGGCTCTTAGATGATCAACATGGTGATCCCCCTGCTTTGAATGAGAAGGAAGATCATCAAGATAAGGTTCCACAATGTGTTTAATGTCTTGGAAATCATATGACATGGCGCGTTGAAACGTAGCACCAACATTTTTCAAGGAAAATGGGATTTTTCTATAGGCAAAGGTCCCCGATGGGAAAATAAAATATGTCTTGTGTTGATCTGATGGGAGTATCTCGATATGATTATATCTAGAGAATCCATCCATGAACGAAATTATGGAACCCTCGACACAGTTTTCGATAATTTAATCGGTGTACAGGGTGGGGAAGTTGTCCTTAGGACAAGCCCGGTTCAAATCCTGAAAATCAATGCAAACCCTAATAGTGCCCTTCTTTTTATTGACAGAGACTATGTTGGACACCCATTCAGTCATGGGCATGGGGTAAATGAAACCATCCCTGAGAATTTTTTCAACTTCTTCCTTGATGGTTGTTTCTTTTCTCGGATGTACCTGACGTAACTTTTGTCGAACTGGCTTGGAACCATGGTAGGTATTAATCTCGTGAACTACAATAGAGGGATCTATCCCTGACATTTCATAGGTACAAGAAAAAATGTCTCTAAATTGCTTGAATAAGGTTGTATAAGACTGTATCTCTGAAGGTGAAGAGTTATGGCCTATCTGGATGTTCTCTGGAATACTAGGTTTCACTGATATACAACTAGGATGGTTTTGGTAATGTTACATAAATTACCCTCAGATTCAACATCACGAGTGAGGATCAGACACATCATGAGTGAGGATCAGAGACTAAGGATCAGTCACTATATTAGAAGAAACCACTGATGCAAATTGTTCTTCTACCATATGGAAATGGGGAAGGAAAGAGGATCGATGGTGATGATATTTCCAAGGCATCTCATCTAGGGACATAACCTCCATGATGGATTCATCATAAGGGAGTGTATGCGAAAGATAATCTGGAGACGGGGGGGGGTCTAGCCAATATGGTAGGTGATAAGGTTTTGGAGCCACCAACAAATTATCGTTGATCGTGGGGTCACTGGTGATTTGAATAGCATGGTACATTTCCTCAAAAGGACTCATTGATGTTGATTCAGCAATGGACTTTCCTTTATCTATGGTAGAAGTATAAATCATGTTCATGGATGCGGACTATGAAATAGGAGGAGGATTGGATAACTAAAAGATTCCCATGAGTGATGAATCTTTGATGAGACCTACTCCAATGTTATGATATGGGGTCATCAAAAGTGGAAAGTTGTTTGCAGTATTCAAGGTGGCATCCGATGAACATAAATATAATTGATCAACAGTAACAATCTTTCCTTGTAATGGGAACCGGACTATCCAAAAAAAAACAGATGAACCAACATCTTGCATAGCATAAAACCAATTGCAACCTAGGAGAATATTGTAATCTAAAGGAACATCAACAACTTCAACATGAATGGAAACTGATTTTCCTCCCAGTTATACCTAGAGAGAGGGCAATAATCCATAAGGTTGAAATCCACGACCATTAAAGGCCTTTAATGTCATGGGTGAACGATTAACTTCAGGAGAACCGATAGATCTCGAACAAGACAAAGACATGACCAAGGTTGATGATCCCTCATCCAATACGGTACGATGGATGGTCTTTACAATAGCTTTTGTGGACAACTGGAAAGCCAACTGATGGGAGAGCCTGGTTTTAAAATCATCCAACTTGAAAGCAATAATGTTGTTATTTTCAAGATCCAAAGCTCCAAAGGCTGATAGCAAATTATTTCGTTGTGTAGGGCATGTCTGGAGTACCTCAAGAGCTGGCATAGCGCAGAGTGCTTAGGCTAGATCTTCTACTACATTATAGTACTGGTCAGCAAGTGCATTAGGATTAAGAATGGACTTTCGAAGCGTACTCTTAGGTGGGTGAAGAATTGCATCAGGAATAGGTTTATCAATCTGAAGACTGTTACTTGGAGGAGGAGTGAAAACTAAAGGTTTTTTAGGTGGAACATCATCAGTTTTCTTTTTTGGAGGAGGGTCATAACTTTGGGATTGAGTGTTAAGGTGAACCGTTTCACTTGACATCATTTTAATGTCATCGATGGAAGATGAAGAAGGCCTGTGAAAGGATTGACGATCAATCAATTGTTGTTTGGTGGGGAAAGGGTCTGTAAGAACTGTAAGGGTGGGTGAGTTTTTCAAAAAAAATCTAACTTCCTCTTGACGAGGACACTCTTTAGTGAAGTGATCACCTCCACAAATCAGGTAGGGAAATGTTTCCTTTCTCTTATTCTTAGAATCAACATTGGGGTTTTGTGTTTTACCTTCCTATTGGTTATCGAATTTATTATATTTATTTTTACCTTTCTTCTTTCCTCCCGAAGATTCAATGGATTGAATCGCATTTACTTCGGTGGAAACAATAGGAGAGGATGCATCTTTGGGTGGTGGAACAGGTTGACTAGCTGGTGCGACAGGTTGATTTTTATTTTTTGAGGATTTTGTCGTCGATTGTGTTTGAACTAAACCAAGAATGTTATCAGTGGGTGGTTTTCTTGTGGGTCTTGAGGGTTCTGATGTAGGATGAGAAGCTTGAGGAATTAATTCATACAATGTGTCATACTAGGAATAAACCAATTCTAGGTACTGAGCACGATTAATGGCATGCTCCTCAGTAAAAACACCTCCCATGGAGACATCCCTGGAAATGGGGGGAAGTAAAGATTTTGTAAACCAATTAGCCAGCAATTGATCAAGAATGGGAGCCTTAACCAACCTACGTCTTTATCTCCATTCATGTATATGATCATAGATATGGGTGGAAGTAGTCTGAAGAAGCAAGGTTAACAAGTATGTACATGTCTCGTACTGAATTGGTAACTGAAAATGTGTTAAAAATTCCATTGCTAAGGTAGCTCGATATACCACTTCGTAGCTACACTAGTGAGGGTTCTCTAAAACAAGCGTAGATGGATTGAACCATCCATCAGCTAATTTCATGAGCACCATAGATGGAAATTCATCACGTGGTTTTTGAGGTCCTCACCAAGTTTACCGTCGAATTTGGGTATGTCTAAGGGTAACTTAATCATGATTTCCAGCCATGAGGGATCATGATGTATCGCATCATTGATCAATTTGGACAAATCTGGCAGATCTAACATAGCCAGAAATGGAAATTGTTGATTAGGTTGAGGATATTGGCAATGTTGATATGGCATCTACGGACCAGTAGGACCATAAGCAGATTGATAAACGGGAATAGATGATGTCCCCATGACCGGTTGGTTAGGTGGTTTATTTCCAAAAGCTCCACTAGAAGGTCTATTAGGCAGCGAGCCACCCGAGGGAGGTAGGCCTCCAAGGGGTGGGCCACCAGAGGTCAGACCTCCAAGTGGTGGTGTTCCTCCAAACGATGGTCCTCTAGGTGATGGGCCCCAATACGGATTTCCTCCAAGTGGTGTTCCTCCAGGTGGCGGTCCTCCCGGTGGTCCACCAAGTCCTCCAGATCCTCCAGGTACTCTAGGTGGTCCTCCATGAGGAGGGCCTCCAGGTGGACCTCCAAAAACTCCAGGAGTATTTTAAAAAGTTCCTGCATAAAATGGGACATTAGACTAATTAGGTTTCCCCCAAGGGGCATAAGCATTCTTGGGGTAAGACATTTGAGGATAAATAGACCCTGGTGGTGCAGGTTGATAAGCTTAATGAACCGTAGGTGGTTGATTTCTAGGGTAAGTGTATCCCCAAGAAAGCATACTAACGACAGGTTGGACCCATGAAGGTCCTCCCTTGCAGAAAGAGGGTACAACTGTGTTGGTATTAGGAAGAGGAGTATTTTCCATTGGTGGTCCTGTTGGTAGGTTCTGCTCCATACTAGAAATTGTTTCCCTGGTACGTAAAGCAAGTTGAGTTGGAGAATTCCCCCCCAGACGTAGAGACTATTGGGGAAGTGGAAACTGATGGAGAGTTTTGATTCGGTGGGACGGGGGTGGAGGGTTGGCCTGGATATTGAGTAACCATGTTTTGGGTCGATGACCTTGAGACAGGAGCTACTTGGGATGCCAAAAGGGCATGATATCGAGGTGGGGTTGTTGCTGAAAATTGGGGGAGAGGAGAAAATCTTCTCCTCCTTATTTTATTTCCTATGTTACACTATCGCTCAAATATTGGTAAAGGGGTCTAAAGGCTTCTTGAATTGCTAGAGGCCCTTGAATGGGAGTAACAAAGGAAGGTCTAGTAGTCCTGTATTCAGAAATGGATTTCCTTAAATAGGTCTCCCAAAAAGGAGAATTTGGACCAAATTTTGTCGCTACAGTGTCATCTGATGGGTGATTGAACACCTAATTCAATGAACCAGGTTGGTCTTCTAGCTGAAAATGAAAAGCAACATTTTCAATGGAAGGTTCTTGAACTAACAAGGGATTATCATAAGAAGTGAATTCTTCCCTAGTTTCAGTAACTGGAACATCTTATACATGAGAATGAGCAGAAGCTAGTTGGTCCATGGTTTCACCTTCGTTTCCTTCCACGACAGGAGGAGAGTCAGGTGGTAAACCCTGCAACCTATGAGAATTCCTTGCAGGTAAATCAACTAGGGTGCTAGCTAAGGCTTTTTACTCTAGAGTTCTAAAGAAAATATCACACACAAACAAGCCTACGCAAGATAAGGCCACAGGAAAACTTAAATGATAGAATGGGATTGTAATAACCGGTTCCTCACTAGGATTGTCATTTTGTCGAAACTCATGATATATCGCAGGGTCCAACAGTAAAATGCGACAAGGATGATTGGGACCATACCTTTTCCTGAATACCCAAATACCTGGATGGTACGTGCGTAGTAGCTCCTCGAGTATTGTTCTTGGTGTATTTCTCCAACAAGACAACCAAAAGGATTTCTCAATTGGTTAAGGTATCCTAGAGGGGTCTCCCTATATACTCAAGGTACGTGGGAGCTCAAATTCGTATTAGTGTTGTCTAATGTACAACCGTATGAAAGGGGCCTTTCAATATACAATCAAGTACGTGAAGTACCTTTCTATATATCTCAAGGGTACGTGAAAGGTCATTTGATATACCGACGGTACGTGGAAGAACCACTCAGTCCCTGGGATGCAGTGAAGGAATAAAACAACAACTCCTATGTTTAAGATGTCAGAACACGTCTCTATCATATCACTCAAATTACTAAAAGTAAAATAACCTAAGCTACTGTTGATTTTATCTTTATGGTTAGTGAATGTTTGTGGAGTGTATATCAAGATACAAATTTAAAATCTATATGTGATGCAACTCTTTTTCTTCGATGAAGGCTAACTAGAGTAGAGGAGAAATATTTCTCTTTTAAGCACAAGATGTCATGCTACTTTCAATAAACCAAACTTCAAGATCTATAACATTTTTTCTCAAACACACAAGCTTTTCACCATTAAGACTATCTAATCTATGAAAGGAGAAAAGAAGGAGAGCCTCTAATGTCTATCAAAACTAAAATTTCTCAATCAAACTCATAAATATCTACTTGCCTAAGCACTCATGCAAACCAGGAATAATTTTTTCCTAAGAACTCATAAAGAAATATTTTTCTAAGTACTTACGCAAACAAAACAAGCTAGCTGACTTCTTTTGTATTTTTTAATATGAATTTGAAAAAGAAAGAACATAAAACAACTAAAATGAACTAATTTCAAAGAGGCTACAGATCTTCTTTTTTCACAAAAAAACTTTTCAGAAAATAGGCTACGCAAGTCATGCATCCAAAACTATAAATCATACACAATTCCTTTTCACTACAAATTCCTTATTGATGAGAAATCTTAAATCTGAACTTAAAAGGTGAGATCAAGCTACCAAACTCTCATATACAGCAAGCAAACAACAATAAAATCACATAGTAAAATTTATAGAAGCAAAAATATGAAAACATGTGCTCTAAGGCAATAATGAACTTACCTCGGCGCACTATGTATGGTTGCACCAGAGTGACAGTAGGTGGACGGTGCACATTGTTCACTGAGTAGAGGCACCATCGGTACTCTGTGTCATATGGATGAAGGTTCCAGTGACGCTTAGTGCCTGGGTGTAGTAGGAACCAGAGAGGGATGGTGCTCTATCAAATCTTCCCAGGTGTGCCAGCAGATTCACAAATGGAAAAGGTCAATCACCTGCAAAGGAACCAAAAGGACTGAGTTGGACTGATATAGAAGTAAATAACACTTCAAACAGAGGCAAATGATGGAAAAAAAAGGTGGATCACTCACCTTAATAATCCAATTGAGTTAAGAAAATAAAATGAAAGTTTTACAAGAAAGATTGTTACCAAAGATCTTAGATCTAACTGGATCTGCTCCAGATCTGACTGGATATACCCTAGATATGACTAGATCAAGCTATCCCTAGTATGGTCTCTAATTTTGTTTGTAGGAATTTTTCAACTAATGTGGACACCGCTTGTTCCTCTACTCTGTATGGTACAAGTATAGAACAAAACACCGCGGCAGTATATCCTTTCCCTAGATGGTTAACCTAATTTAATAAAATGACTCTTATACCTCATATCCAAAAGCTCTAGTCTTCGTTCCACTGCTCTTCATGCGATCTATAATACCTGCAAGAAATATTTAGTAAAACAAGACAACAATATGAGATTAAATAGACAGATTAACAATCCATATTATTGATTAAGGAATCTAATAATAATTGACTTATATTAACACAAATCAAATTTGAGAAAGGTGAACACTTTTGTATTAATCAAATAAGAAGGTAAAGCTACAACCAAATCCTTGATGTTGACATCTTTGTATTCCACAATGGTGTTTGACACACTCACACAAAGCTCTTTGCACACAAACTCACTCAACTTTTCCTCAATACCAGACTTCAATCCAACAACATAAGGATGCTCTTTACTGGTATCCCCTCACATAGTCCATGAAGGCTTCTTTTATAGGCCAAGGGAGGCTCATATGAGATGAGATTATTTAGGAAATTGATAGGGGATGATCCCTATCTGTGAGGAGGTCGAATGCCACCTCTCCCTAGCTGATAGGAACCACCTCCATGAGGGATTTCGTATGGAAGCTTCTCGAAACTTCTTTTTTTCCATTTTAACTATGTTGGCACTTTTTGCACAAAGGGTACTGATGCGCTAGCACTTCTTGTGAACAGGGTAAAGGTGCTGGTGGTGCTTGATGTCAAGAGACAACATGGGATAACTCTTTCTCATAAGGGAGAAAAAGCGCCAGCCTACTCAAGAGTGGGAAAAAAAATCCAGAAGAATCCTTGGCTAAGTTCTTTGAAGGGTGCTCAAGCATCAGTGGATATTGTACATGCAACATAGAATCTTTGTCATAACTCTCTTTTAATGCCATAGGAATTCCAACATGCTCATCACCAATGTCATCTGTCCACCCTACATAGTGAGCAGTGAATGGGGCCAATGTTGAAATTTCTTCAAAATGTGCATGTATACATTTAAGTATAGTTGGTATATGTAGTCAAGGCTCCTTCCTCATTTACTTATTTTGGTAAGGCTCCTAAGATTATTGTTTATGCGCAAGTTATCAAATATTTTTTGTTCGCGGACATAAAATGTCTCATGATTATTTACAATGTGCGCTAGTAAAGAAGAGAACATCAGAGCCCGCGCAATACATTGACTTCGTTCTTTGTCTCAGTTGAATGTGTAGAAGCCAATTGGGGATCCAAATTGGGGATCCTTTAGAAGTAGGGTTTTCAATAGATTCTAAAGTTACTCCTTACGACAAATACTCTCCTTGCTCATGAGAAAGGAAGAGCAAATGTATAAAGGCATAGTACTAGGTAAAATTCAAGGAAGAAGTAGTCACAACAATAACACAACACAGGGCAGATGGAACGTAGATGGATTGAAGAGAGGATGTGTCACCATAAATACATATGCATGGGAAAAAAAAACATAGAACCGCATACAACGACCCATATTTGTCCATAAGTTTAAAAAAAACATAATATCCACTAGAAAAAGTGCCCTTCGATGTAATTACTATTATTTATTGCCAAGGTAGTGATATACTAACTAATGGTTAGTCAAACTATTTTGACTAGTAATAATTTGTATTTTTTAACAAAATCTTTTTCAAAGTCTTATAAAGTTTTATGAATTTTGTTATTAATATTAATATTCTTGAAATTAAAATAATTTCAATAATTTTTTATTGGTGGAGTACATTTCAAACAGGGCATAAATCCTTGTAGGAGTGGTCTCAAGTATCAGAATTAAAAAATTAAAAACCTAGCAGCACCACCTGTCATGTATTGTACCAATGCAATACGATATGCTCACGACTTGAAATTACAGGGATTGATTGGTGAGATTTTGGGCTCCAATTACAAGGATTAATTGGTAAGATCTTGGGCTACAAATTCCTGTTGAACCCAATCTGTCCAATACATCTAACACAATTCACGTCCCTTGGATCAACCATTGATGCAATGTGCATCACCACACCATTCGGAAAACCTTCCACATAAACTCCACTACTCCCTATGGATAAGTGTGCATCTAATAAATTGTTACACAATTGCAACAAGATAACGTTGAGCTCCAAATTCAAATCAAACTAGATCTTACTTCTTAAAAAATAGAGCTCAATCACAAGTTTGAAGATGTTGTGTTGATATTTCAGAAGTCTCGTGAGGGAGTAGCTCTCCTTATTGGAAGTAACAATACAATCAACCCCATCTCAAATTTGAAGGTGAGAGTCGTTCCAAGAGGCGAACCCAACAAACAAAATCCCCCCAAGTTCACATAGATGGACAAGGTTTGCTTCTCGGTCCTGTACAACACCCTGTTGGACGCAGTCTATACAAAATTGAATATCTCCATGGCTACCATCACGTTGAGAAACTTCCCCACTGTTACTACCCCAAATTTAAGAAAATTTTAAAATTGTCTGAATATGTAGTTTACTAACTACTAGTGGTTAGCAGAAAATGAAACAGTCTTACACTTAGTATTAGTCATTTTCATATTATGTTAACTAAAACAGTTTTCATTTTTGTAAAGTATATGAGATTGACCTGCACACAGTTTTCTTTCAGTTTTACTAATAAGTTAACTTTTTGGCAAGTAGGTGAAAATCTAACTTTGAAACTTGGGCTTACTTAGCATTTATGCTAATGCAGATGGACTGTTGGTTCTTACAGGTTTGACAGGTAACGATCGATCAAGTAGGGGTTTAATTCATAAAGTAGCAAGAAGTATATATGTTGCATGTTAAATGCTAGTAAAGTCTTTTATTTCAAGAAAGTAATTCTATCAATCTTGATAGTAATGATTTCCAATAGAGTACATGTTTTCTATTTTGTCTCTAACTTCCTAGTTACATAAATTATCAACTCGTTGCTTGTATGTAAATATGTTTACTGACAAGTTATAAACTTCAGTACTTAAATTATCACCTTCCTACATGTACTATTGTAATAACATGCATTACCATATTATTTTATAATGTACCAATCTAATGGTTATTTGCATTCTATAGGAATCTTGCTACCTGAAAACCTGTTTGACATTATAAGTTTGCTCGTTTGTAATTTAATGCATTAATTCATGATGGAATACTATTTACCATCATTATCATAAGTCCAAGTCCTAGGTAAAATATATTCCAATAATTATAGACCTGGAGCAAGGTTTATTCCGTTGTAACTTTACTATTATCATGTTGCCTCACTTACTACAAGTTGCTATTAGATAATGACTATTATGGTAGATCTTTTCTATCTAGAAATTCTAATCTGAAGTCTAGCCTAAGTGAAAACTAATATAACCCAGGTTCTTATATTGTGCTAAGTACAGACATAAATAAACAATCCTATATTCTCTTTGCCAAATAATGATAGAGTCTATTATTATTGTTGACAAATTAATTATACAAACTATTATTTGTGAGAGCTTAAATCAAGGTCGAGCCTTGTGATTGTTTAAATGTCATGTTTTAAACATTTTACTACTCTTATAGTAAAACTTCATATATTATAGCTACTTTAACCATCGATTACAAATAATGAAGTTTGAAATGTAATATGGGAATATTTGATCATCGTTTTACATAGTATATATATTAAAAGTTACTTGGTAAAGTTCTAATGTCAAGGTTGTTACAACCTTACCCGAAGGTCAATGCTATGTAAACATCGTTAAACAGCATACAAACTTCGAAACTATCGTAAACAAGGATATAGTTCTTGTATTATCATTGGTGGATGATTTATATATGTACTCTATAGCCATTTACATAGTTGGTTATTAAATCATTGTATTAATAATTCGAATAATTGGGAACGCAAATAACTAAAGAACAATCGCATGCATGGTTGAAAGGATTCGGAGGCACGTGGACTCTTCCTGTCCATGCATTGGTGACTTTTAAGAACTGGAAACCCTATTCTCTTTTCAAATATCACCAAGGGTTTCGTTGCCTTCGAGCTGCTCTGTGTGATTGTTTTGGCGGCCATTAGAGGATTTTCTCTGTCTAGCTTCTCTGTGGCTCATATTTGTTGTTATGAGGGTTCAATACTCAGTCTTGGCTTACAATCGTCGAGCTTGTGAACTCTTCTGTGCTAATGGTTATTGTTTGCATTTAGTTCAAATTTTTTAGCCCTACTCATCTTATGGCTCATCACAGCTCTGTAAAATTGAGCTTATTGACCTCGTCTCCACTCTAGGGCCGGCGTAAGGGTTATATCCCTCTCTACTTCAACTACTTAAGCTGACAACAGCTTCGTCGATGCTTGGATTCTTTTTCTTGTTTGCAAGTAACTACACTTGGTAATTTGTTTTTTATAAGCATAGCTCACTAGTAAAATGTTCATACAGTTAGGTTTGTAAATGAATATTTGAGCTTGTATTAATGCATAGTATTTTGCTCTATGCAGGGACTCGTGAATTCTCTGAACTTCAGTGACGAAGATAACACTGGCTGACTTCGGGGACTCGTGGCTCCAATCCGGTAAGCCCTGGGTTCAAAGAATGGGTTTTTACCCTGCTTGTAAACAGGGTTGTTGATGGTGAAACCTCGAGCTTGGAAGCTTGTCTAGTTTCTTCGTTAGATACATGGTTTTAATAAGTTGTTTGTTAAATTTTGTTTACAACCCCTTGCTATGATGTTGGGTAGTTTCGGCCTTGAGGTGGGTGTTGTAATTTGGTTACGTTTTCAGCCATACAGCCTGACAATGTAATACATTGGGTTTTTAAGAAGGATTTTACTTCGAGCTTAGTCTCATTTTTGCAGTAATCTTGTAAATTATGATTTTGTGTAATTTAGGGTTTTTCCTATTCGACTGTTAATGAAGAAAATTACTGTCTAAGATATCTTTTGTAAGTAGATATTGTTAATGTAGCTCAGTCGTAATGTGAAATTTATAATATTAATTTTACTAGTCCGGTATATACAAGCTAGGGTTTTCTAGAATGAAACCCTTGTCTGAATAAGTTCTGCAATTTATTATTAATTAGGTTCTGCTACTTGTTATTTCAGTTTGATTATTATAGGTGTGTGGTGATATTTTAACTTGTTAACTGTAACTTATCTTACTTTTTTATAAAAGACATTTGTTTTCAGAAAAGACTGTAAACAGTCTATAGTAGACACTATAATCTTCTTGTAACATTTATTTATATAATTATCAATGTATATGGATTACAACTTATATAGTTTAAATAGATAAATAAATTGTTTAGGGTTTTGATCTTGAAGTTTTTCCTTCATAGGTATAAGCCTGTCTGGTAAATGTAGAATAGTTTCGAAATATGTAAATACCTAGTTATTGTTTATATTTACATTGCTTTTATTTACTAAACTATCAAGTAGAATTAATTCAAAGTTCTCGAAAGGATAGAAAATAAACTTTGTAACTCTGTTTACTCTTTATAAATTAAGGACTTTTAATATAACCCTATCTAGTTTATATTAAATATTAATCTTGGATTTAATTATATTGTTAGAAGATAACCTATGTGGTTAGTAGCTTGTTTATATACTTTACTGTATGTAATCATTGTAACTCTAATTTATTTTTACTGTTGCATTTCATTCAGTTATACTAAGTGAAAATAGAGAAATAAAAATAAATCATAACACTGTTTTTCCTCCATAATATTTTAACATTGAAATAAAATTATTCTACTATATATAGATACACATTCCTATCTACTATTTTCATTCTCTTATCTACTTAAAGCATTCTATCTGTGCTAGATTACGGCCTGGTTTCAAGGTGTGGAAAAACACAGTCTAGAAATTATTTTCATTCTATTTCATTATTCCCTAAACCAATTTCATTTCTATAACAATCTAATAAGGATACTAATTCTAACATCTCACAAACTATACTTTAACATTCTTATACCAGTCAAACTAAGATTTATTTAACTAACACAGTGAAATAAAACAACATAGAACCTGTTAGGACAAACGACAACAACATTAGGAGGTCGTTCCTCCCTACCAATCTCCTAGAGAGCGCTTAAACAACTCTTCCTCAAGACCCCCGAGCATGTTCCTAGTCTTCTTGGCTGAGAACTGGTGGAGAATGCAAATAGTAGAACCCTCTTTCAACTGACTAGTTCAATATCTTAGTAAAATAATCTGCTCTCAGCAGTATGATCTTCATCTTAAAAGCTACACTAGATAAATCAGCAATTATCCCCTCAAACACTTTCCAAATTTTCCTTCCATTGAATTTCTCTAAAGTACATTCATTCAAACTGAATGACCACTTCTCCAGAAATGAGCAACCCCCAGCTCTCTTCAATGGAAATTTTTATAAAAATTTCCTAGGCCTTTTGGGGTCAGTTTTCATTAATTGAGCCACCTACTCTGATTCCACTTTCTTGGGGAATCATGACCCCAAATGTAGGGAGGTTTCCACCTGCAATAGTTGGAAGTGGTTTGAGGATGCTGCCACATGTTAGTTTACTCTCCACCCAGTCTCCTCCACCAATTTGACCAGTAAACACTCTTTTAACAGCTCTCCTAAGCTGTTGTCTCCTCCTTTATTTATTTATAAATAAAATATTCATAATTTACATTAAATATTCTTGACCCTCCAAAGTCATCAATTACAACTTAGCATAAAATTTAACATATTGTCCTCAAATAATATAAAATTGTTTTTGCAAAATTGGGGCATGTGACATACACACCCCTTTAAAGTATAACCTCGTCCTCAATGTTATTTATTCTTCGTCCTTATAATTCCCATGGAACAGAATTGGATATGCATCCCACATATTACTTTCCAATTCCCATGTGGCTTCCTTTAGACTAAGGTGCTTCCATGGCACCTTCACCTGACCAATGGTGCGGTTCTTAAGTGTGATCTCCCTCCGCCCGAGGATACAGTCCGGTTCCACCAAAAAATCTCCTTCTGGTTTCACCTGTACATCATTCCAGTTAACAACATGAATAGCATCATGAACATATTTCTTTAATTCATAAATGTGAAAAACATTATGAACTCTTAAATTCGGAGGTAATGCTAATTGATAAGCTACTTGTCCAATCCTGGACAGTATTTCAAATGGACCACAGTAACAAGGTGTTGGTTTGGCACAACTACCCAACCTTAGAGAGATCTTTTTGGGTCTCACCTCGATGAACACATGTTCACCTACTTGAAACTCCTTTGGAGTTATTTTAAGGTCTGCTTGACTTTTCTGTCAATCCTGCGCAATTTTCATATTACCTTGTACCTTCTTTACAATTTCTTCCATTTCCTTCAATAGTTTAGGACCTAATACTAATCTATCCACTGGATTACTCCAAGATATAGGAGTATTACATTTCCTTCAATACAAGATTTCCAAAGGACTAAATCTGGCTAACGCTTGATAATTATTATTATAAGCAAATTCTACCAGATGCAAATAATCCTCCCACTTACCTGGCTGGTCTTTCATATACATTCTTAGTAAATCTTCCAGTACTTGGTTTACTCTTTCATCCTGTCCATCTGTTTGAGGATGGAATGAAGTACTAAAATTTAGTGTAGTGTTTAATCCTTTAAACATAGATTTCCAAAAGTTACCTGTAAATTTAGGGTCTCTATCTAAGATTATAACTTTCGGTATTCCATGAAGTCAGAAAATTTGCTTTAGAAATATATCAGCTATGTTTGCAGCTTTATACGTAGTTTTAACAGGTATAAAGTGGGATACTTTACTTAATTTATCGACCACTACCATGATAGAATCATTTAAATTCTGGTTTTTAGGCAGTCTAGTAACAAAATCGAGACTAATTATCTCCCATTTCCAGCTAGGAATAGGCAATGGCTAAAGTAATCCAGTTGGGTGTTGATGTTTAGTTTTCAACTGCTGGCATTCAAAACACCTAGCGATATATTCTACCAATTCAGTCTTCATGTTTGGCCAAAAATATTCTTTTCTTAACATGGTTATAGTCTTCTGATAACCTGGATGGCCAGAGTATGGAATTTTATGGATTTCATCTAAAATTAATAACTTAGCTTTAGGTACATTAAGTACATATATTTAGTCTTTATACAATAAAAATCCTTTTTCATTCAAACTGTACCCTTTACTTAAACTTTCTGTTGGTTTTTCTTTCGTTTTAGCTTGTAAATTTTGGTAAATTTCATCTTGTTCTACCCCTGCTTTAAGCTGTTCATCTAGATTTGGTGTATACGTACTGATAACTGTTGTAAAGTTCATCCTTGCATTTCTACTTAATGCATCAACAACTTTAGTTTCTTTCCCTTTAATGTGTTGAATTTCGAAATCATGCTCACTTAGAAAATCTAGCCACCTAGCTTGTCTAGCATTTAGATTAGGCTGATCTAACATATATTTTAGTCCTTTATTATTGATTATTAGAATAAATTTTCTGCCAATTAGGTGATGACACCACATCTTTAGAGCATGTATAACAGCAGCTAATTCCAGATCATAAGTTGCATAATTATTTTCATGAATTTTTAATTTCCTGGAATCATAAGAAATAAAATGCCTTTCTTGAGTCAATACTCCGCCTAAACCATCATTACAGGCGTTAGTACACACTACAAATTCTTTATTTGGATTAGCTATTCTTAAAATAGGTGCGCCGGTTAACAAAGTTTTTAACTTTTTAAAGCTATTCTCGCATTTCTAGTTCCAATCAAATTCCTTTCCTTTATTCTGCAAAGAAGTTATTGGATTTGTGATTCTTGAAAAACCTTCAATGAACCTTCGGTAATAACCGGTAATTCCCATGAAGGATCGAACATCAGTTACATCCTTAGGAACCGGCCAATCTTCAATCGCCTTTATCTTTTTGGGATCCATCGAAATCCCTTCCTTAGTCACCACTTGACCTAAGTACTGAATTTTATCCTTAAAGAAATCACATTTACTAAACTTTGCAAAGAGTTGATGATCTCATAACTCTTGCAAAACAATTTTTAAATGTTCTTTATGTTCTTTTTCAGTTTTCGAATAGATTAATATGTCGTCGATAAACACGACCACAAACTTATCTAGATACTTATGCATAACGTTGTTCATTAAACACATAAAAATAGTTCGGGCATTAGTAAGCCCGAATGGCATGAAGACAAACTCGTAATGACCATATCAAGTCCTAAAAGTTGTTTTGAAGATATCCTCATCTTTAATCCTAACTTGGTGATATCCAGACCTTAAATCAATTTTTGAAAACACCATGGCTCTACATAGTTGATCAAATAGATAATCTATGCGAGGCAACGGATATCTATTTTTAATAGTCATATTATTCAACTGATGGTAATCTATGCAAAGTCGCATAGTTCCGTCCTTTTTCTTAACGAAGATGACAGGTGCCCCCCAGGGAGACACACTGGGTCGAATATACTTCTTGTCAATAAGTTTTTTTAATTGTGACTTTAGTTCATTAAGTTCAAGTATGTTCATTCGATAACGGGCCTTTGAGCTGGGTACTGCACCAAGTACTAGCTCAATGGTAAAATCTAGTTCCCTTTTCGGAGGTAGTCTCGGAATTTCTTCTGGAAATACATTAGTATACTCTCTTAAAACTGGTATGCCCTCCAATTTTAATTTGTCTGTTTTATTTAGATTTTCCTCATCAGTTATTATTACTGCATAAGCTTTACAACTCTTCCTAACAACTCTCTTAAGCTGCAGAGCCCATGTGGCTTGAACCTGGCTCTGATACCACATGTCAGTACCCCAAATTTCAGAAAAAAATTTAAATTTTTTAAGATAGCATAAACTGTCTGAATACACAGTTTACTAACTACTAGCAGTTAGCAAAAAATGAAACAGTCTTACACTTAGTATTAGTCATTTTCATATTACGTTAACTAAAACAACTTTCATTTTTGTAAAGTATATGAGATTGACCTGCACACAATTTTCTTTCAATTTTACTAATAAGTTTACTTTTTGGCAAGTAGGTGAAAATCTAACTTTGAAACTTGGGCTTACTTAGCATTTATGCTAACGCAGATGGACTGCTGGTTCTTACAGGTTTGACAGGTAACGATAAATCAAGTAGGGTTTTAATTCATAAAGTAGCAAGAAGTATATCTATTGCATGTTAAACGCTAGTAAAATAACTGACTATTTAAAAGCAAGCTCTGATGAGGTAAAGTGAAAGTCTTTTATTTCAAGAAAGTACTTATATCAATCTTGATAGTAATGATTTCCAATAGAGTACATGTTTTCTATTTTGTCTCTAACTTCCTAGTTACGGAAATTATCAACTTGTTGCTTGTATGTAAATATGTTTACTAACAAGTTATAAACTTCTGTACTTACATTATCACCTTGCTGCGTGTACTATTGTAATAACATACATTACCATATTATTTTATAATGTACCAATCTGATGGTTATTTGCATTCTATAGGAATCTTGCTACCTGAAAACCTCTTTGACATTATAAGTTTGCTCATTTGTAATTTAATGCATTGATTCATGATGGAATACTATTTACCATCATTATCATAAGTCTAAGTCCTAGGTAAAATATATTCCAATAATTATAGACCTGGAGCAAGGTTTATTCCGTTGTAACTTTACTATTATCACGTTGCCTCAATTACTGCAAGTTGTTATTAGATAATGACTATTATGGTAGATCTTTTCTATCTAGAACTTCTAATCTGAAGTCTACCCTAAGTGAAAACTAATATGACCCAGGTTCTTATATTGTGCTAAGTACATACATAAATAAACAATCCTATACTATCTTTGCCAAATAATGATAGAGTCTATTATTATTGTTGACAAATTAATTATACAAACTATTATTTGTGAGAGCTTAAACCAAGGTCGAGCCTTGTGATTGTTTAAATGTCATGTTTTAAACACTTTAACCATCGATTACAAATAATGAAGTTTGAAATGTAATATGGGAATATTTGATCATCGATTTACATAGTATATATATTAAAAGTTACTTGGTAAAGTTCTAATGTCAAGGTTGTTACAACCTTACCCAAAGGTCAATGTTATGTAAACATCGTTAAACAGCATACAAAATTTGAAACTATCGTAAACAAGGATATAGTTCTTGTATTATCATTGGTGGATGATTTATATATGTACTCCGTAGCCATTTACATAGTTGGTTATTAAATCATTGTATTAATAATTTGAATAATTGGGAACGCAGATAACTAAAGAACAATCCCATGCGTGGTTGAAAGGATTCGGAGGGACGTGGACTCTTCTTGTCCATGCATTGGTGACTTTTAAGAACAGGAAACCCTATTCTCTTTTCAAATATCACCGAGGGTTTCATTGGCCTTCAGGCTGCTCTGTGTGATTGTTTTGGAGGCAATTAGAGGTTGTTCTCTGTCTAGCTTCTCTGTGGCTCATATTCGTTGTTGTGAGGGTTCAATACTCAGTCTTGGCTTACAACCGTCGAGTTTGTGAACTCTTGTGTGCTAATGGTTATTGTTTGCATTTAGTTCTTGGCCTGTCAAAATTTTTTAGCCCTACTCTTCTTGTGGCTCATCACAGCTCTGTAAACTTGAGCTTATTGACCTCGTCTCCACTCTAGGGCTGGCGTAAGGGTTATATCCCTCTCTACTTCAACTACTTAAGCTGATAACAACTTCGTTGATGCTCGGATTCTTTTTCTTGTTTGCAGGTAACTACACTTGGTAATTGTTTTTTATAAGCATAGCTCGCTGGTAAAATGTTCATACAGTTAGGTTTGTAAATGAATATTTGAGCTTGTATTAATGCATAGTATTGTGCTCTATGCAGGGACTCGTGACTGCTCTGAACTTGAGTGACGAAGATAACGTTGGCTGACTTTAGGGACTCATGGCTCCAATCCAGTAATCCCCGGGTTCAAAGAATGGGTTTTTACCCTGCTTGTAAATAGGGTTGTTGATGGTGAAACCTTAAGCTTGGAAGCTTGTCAGGTTTCTTCGTTAGATATGTGGTTTTAATAAGTTGTTTGTTAAATTTTGTTTACAAACCCTCACTATGATGTTGGGTAGTTCCGGATTTGAGCTGGGTGTTGTAATTTGGTTAAGTTTTCAGCCTTATGACCTGACAATGCAATACATTGGGTTTTTAAGAAGGATTTTACTTCGGCTCAGTCTCGTTTTTGCAGTAATCTTGTAAATTATGATTCTGTGTAATTTAGGGTTAATGAAGAAAATTACTGTCTAAGATATCTTTTGTAAGTAGATATTGTTAATATAAAGACTGTAGCTCAGTCGTAATGTGAAATTTATAATATTAATTTTACTAGTCCAGTATATACAAGCTAGGGTTTTCTGGAATGAAACCCTTGTCTAAATAAGTTCTTCAATTTATTATTAATTAGGTTCTGCTACTTGTTATTTCAGTTTGATTATTATAGGTGTGTGGTGATATTTTAACTTGTTAATTGTAACTTATCTTACTTGTTTATAAAAGACATTTGTTTTCAGAAAAGACTGTAAACAGTGTACAGTAGACACTATAATCTTCTTGTAACGTTTATTTATATAATTATCAATGTATATGGATTACAACTTATATAGTTTAAATAGATAAATAAATTTTTTAGGGTTTCAATCTTGAAGTTTTTCCTTCACAGGTATAAGCCTATCTGGTAAATGTAAAATAGTTTCTAAATATGTAAATACCTAGTTATTGTTTATATTTACATTTCTTTTATTTACTAAACTGTAAAGTAGAATTAATTTAGAGTTCTCGAAAGGATAGAAAATAAACTTTGTAACTCTATTTATTCTTTATAAATTAAGGACTTTTAACATAACCCTATCTAGTTTGTATTAAATATTAGTCTTGGATTTAGTTGATATTGTTAGAAGATAAACTATGTGGTTAGTAGCTTGTTTATATACTTTACTGTATGTAATCATTGTAACTCTAGTGTAGTTTTACTGTTGCATTTCATTCAATTATACTAAGTGAAAACAGAGAAATAAAAATAAATCATAACACTGTTTTTCCTCCATAATATTTTAACATTGAAATAAAATTATTCTACTATCTATAGATACACAATCCTATCTACTATTTTCATTCTCTTATCTACTTAAAGCATTCTATCTGTGTTAGAGTACGGCCTGGTTTCCAGGTGTGGAAAAACACAGTCTAGAAATTATTTTCATTATATTTAATTATTCCCTAAGCCAGTTTCATTTCTATAACAATCTAATAAGGATACTAATTCTAACATTTCACAAACTGTACTTTAACATTCTTATACCATTCAAACTAAGATTTATTTAACTAACACAATGAAATAAAACAACATAGAACCTGTTAGGACAGACGACAACAGTGTTAGGAGGTTGTTCCTCCCTACCAATCTCCTGGAGAGCGCTCAAACAACGCTTCCTCAAGACCCCCGAGCTTGTTCCTGGTCTTCTTGGCTAGGAACTAGTGGAGAATGCAAACAGTAGAACCCTCTGTCAACTGACTAGTTCAATACCTCAGTAAAATACTCTGCTCTCAGCAGTATGATCTTCAGCTTAAAAGCTACACTAGATCAATCAGCGATTATCCCCTCAAACACTTTCCAAATTTCCCTTCCATTGAATTTCTCTGAAGTACATTCATTCAACCTGAATGATCACTTCTCCAGAAATGAGCAGCCCCCAGCTCTCTTCAATGGAAATTTTTTATAAAGATTGCCTAGGTCTTTTGGGGTCAGTTTTCATTAATAGTGCCACCTGCTCTAATTCCACTTTCTTGGGGAATCATGACCCCAAATGTAGGGAGGTTGTCACCTGCAACAGTTGGAAGTGGTTTGAGGATGCTGCCGCATGTCATTTTTCTCTCCACCCAATCTCCTCCACCAATTTGACCAGTAAACACTCTTTTAACAGCTCTCCTAAGCTGTTGTCTCCTCCTTTATTTATTTATAAATAAAATATTCAAAATTTACATTAAATATTCTTGACCCTGCAGAGTCATCAATTACAACTTAGCATAAAATTTAACATATTATCCTCAAATAATATAAAATTGTTTTTGCAAAATTGGGGCATGTGACACCCACCCCCATGGATAACCTCTTTGGTGCGGCTAAACAAACCTACCTAATCATTCCTATTGAAAACCATGGCCACAACGCCTACGCAAGAAACTCAATATCAAGTGTCGTTGAACACGCTCACATGCTGATTTGGTCTCAATACTATCTCTCTTTAGGAATATGTTTGCTTCACACATACATATTATACAGAGCGCACAATAATCACGTTTAATCTTTAGACTTGAAAATATGAGGGATTTTAAAGGTAGTGTGATTACATGCATCCTCATGATCATCAGAAAAACTTGCATGTGAGGGAACCCACCAAACCTTAATGTCATGATCTAGGTTGTCACTGTACACGCGACCTACCAACGCTACATCTACATGCACCATAATAGATTTAATGGGCCCTTTGTGACCTTCTAAAACTACTGACAAACAGTAATGCATGTTTTCCTCTCCTCTTTTCCACGTTGATTGTATTATACGCAGATACACTACATACAAACTCTACAATGGTCGCCAAACATAAAATTGCACGAATGTGACATGTCAAGGCTCTGGACACGACTATGATCTACTCATGGTGAAAATTCCACTCTTCTATTTTGTTTGAATGGTGTGGTCAAAATTCCTTCTCGTAACGCAACAAAGATTTATTTGCATACATCGGAGGGCTCTCAGAGGGCTCTCGAAGGGCTAACTCATAATGTAGTGGAGCCTTATGAGGGCTAACTCATAACATAATGGAGCCTTAATGCAGCTGCAGCAGGATCAATGCCCTTTAAGTTTCAAGCTGCTTGAAATCTAACGAACATCAAACTTGTTGCAGCCACATTAAATGACTTGCAACAGGCCAAGTATTGTTGGTGTTATGAGTTATCCTTCGGATGTTGGCAAGAGTTTTCAAACCCCAATGGATAGCAGGCACGACATAATGATCTAATGACGTCATTCAATCATGTGATACACTAAGTGATTTTGTCCCATGGCGCGTGTCAGCGTGAGTTTTTGGAGCCCTAAAGGATACCAGGTATGCACTATATAATAATTATTCAACGACTCTATTGTGATGCCTTTTTGCAACAAACTATATCTCGCCGCTTTTCCTAGTCTGGTAACATTGGCAGGGAATTAGTTGCAATGCAGCTTTCCCTCTTGTTCTTTATTTTATTTATATTCATAGATAATTTGGAAAAAAAATTCATAGAATTAAATTTAAAATAATAATTTATTTAGTAAAAATAATTTTCAAATATAGATGTTTTATCATCACATCCATAATTTTTTATTTTATTATAAATAATAACTTATTATAAGATGAAGAATAGGCTTTTACTATAATCATTTGAAATATATATTAGTAATAGCTCTTTATATTACCCCCATATTGGGTGACAAGGATATAGTTGGTTGAGGAAATTGTTGGCAAGGAAGGTGTTTGAAGGTGACAATTTTAGAACACTCCTCGTGTAGGAGACTATTAGGTAGCACTTCCACTACAATAAATCCCTGCTATTAGCTTCCTTTTTGGCTCTCTTTTTTTCTTCTATTGGATGTTTCAATGTATTTTTCTCTATTTTTTTAAAGTTGGAACTATTTATTGGATGAAGCTATTTGTGGTGTAACTTACACCAACTAGTTGAGGCCAAAGATAAAGTCGATGATAAATAGTGTCGATGGTTACGCCAACTGTAGCGCCTAATTTAGCTTCCAATTTTGCTTTTTTTTGCTTCCTTTGTTGCTCCTGCTTTAATGTCTAGTTTAGCACCCCCTATAAAGCCCTCTTTCTCTTCCTGTTTGACGCCTTTTTTAGCTTTTGTTTTAGTTTCTTGTTTAACTTCCTTATTTACTCTGGTTTTAGCTTCCTTGTTAACTTCTAAATTAGCACGATGTTTAGCTTCTAGCTTTGCATCATATTTAACATTGATTGTGCTTAAATAGTTAAGCTATTAAGTTATTGGAGGTAATGAGGATAGGGGCTTTAGGGATTAGGGGATTTATGGATTAGAGGATTTGGGGATTAGGGATGTATGGTTTAAGGGTTAATGGATTAGGGATTTATGGTTTAAGGGTTAAGGGATTAATGGTTAAGGGATTAGGGGTTCAATAGTTTAATTGTTAATGGCTTAGGGATTATGGACTAAGTGGTTTGTTTAAGGGATTAATGGTTAAGGGTCGAATATAAATTCCAATAAAAACTTATTACTATATTCTCTACTTAGAAAAAGAGATCTAGCCATTCTCATCATATTGATACACTTTTATAACATTATGTTCGCAAAGTTACATTGTCAAGCATTTATTTATAACTCTCTTCATATATTTGCACAAAATATAAATATGTTATAAGGATGGATAATTGATTCTTCTAACTATATTTATGTATGAAACATAATCATGATCATGAAAATCCATAGTTTTGTGTCTTCACAAACATGTTCATACAAAATGAATGGTAGAAGCATATGAAATTCAAAATCAAGGCTAGGTAATTTAATGGTTAATGTCTTAGGGGTTATATTGGGTTAAGTGATTAATATCATCCATCAACCCTGAACAACGAGTAGTGAACGGGGCCAATGTTGAGATTTCTTCAACCATGACTGTATGCATTAACATTTGACATGGTTAGACTAGACACATGCCTTGAGGGTATGGGAGGGTTTCAAGACTCAAGGATGTTTGATGTTCCACATAATCTAAAAGAGTGACTATGTTTCCATTAGCGTTCATCATGCACCTCTCATTGGCATCATTCATCATTCCCACATATATAATCTTTGTCATAACCCTCTTTTAATGTCATGGTACTTTCAACACGCCCATCACCAATGTCATCCATCCACCCTACACAGTGAACAGTGAATGGGGCCAACGTTCAAATTTCTTCACAATAAGCTTGTATGTGTTGAATTTTACATGGTTAGACTAGGTGCATGCCTTGATGGTATGGGAGGGTTTTAAGACTCAAGGAAATCATCATACTCATAATCACCGCAATCATGGTTGTCATTTCCATCATCATCATAATCATAATCAACACCATCATGGTTTTCATTCTCATCATCATCATATTCATCATGGCCTAATTTTTCCATCCATGCAAACAAAGATCAAACCCGACATACAAAAATTTGCAGTGAAACCTAATGAAGATGTCAATTTCCATGTCTTTGCCTTTTTCTTATGGCATTATTGAGACTATTAAAACATGGTTATTTTAATTAAATACATCCCCAAATAATTTTATAGGGTCCAACATGCAAGTGGTTTAATGGATAATGGCTTAGTCATTATATCGGGTTAAGTGATTAATGTCATCCATCAACTTTGCACAACAAGCAGTGAATGGGTCCAACATTCATATTTCTTCAAAATGTGATTGTATGCATTAACATTTGAAATGGTCGGATTAGACACATGCCTTGAGTGTATGGGAGGGTTTCAAGATTCAAGGATGTCCAATGTTCCCACATAATCTAATAGATCGTCCATGTTTCCATAAATGTACATCATGCACCTCTCATTGTCATCATTCATCATTCCCACATATAGAATCTTTGTCATAAATATCTTTTAATGTCAAGAGAATTTCAACATGCCCATCACCAATTTCATCCATCCACCTTACATAGTGAACAATGAATGGGGCCAACATTGAAATTTCTTCAAAATGTGCCTATATGCATTGAACTTTTAAATGGTTAGACTAGGTGCATACCTTGATGGTATGGGAGGGTTTTAAGACTCAAGGAAATCATCATAATCATAATCACCACCATCATGGTTGTTATTTCCATCATCATCATCATCATATTCATCATGACCCAATTTTCTCATCCATGCCAACAAAGATCAAACCCGACATACTAAACTTTGCGGGGAAACTTAATGAAGATGTCAATTTCCATGTCTTCACCTTTTTCTTGTGGCATTATTCGAGACGACTAAACCATGATTCTATTAATTTAATAAATCACCAAATAATTTTATAGGTTCCAACATGCAAGTGGTTTAATGGTTAATGGCTTAGGGATTATCATGGGTTAAGTGATTAATGTCATCCATCGACCTACACAATGAGCAGTGAATGGGGTTAATATTGAGATTTTTTTTAATTGCATATGTATGCATTGATATTTGACATGGTTATACTAGACACATGCCTCGAGGTTATGGAAGGGTTTCAAGACTCAAGGATGTCTGATGTCCCCACATAGTCTAAAAGATAATCCATGTCTCCATTAATGTTCATCATGCGCCTCTCACTGTTATCATTCGTCATTCCCACATTTAGAATATTTTTCATAACTCTATTTTAGTGTAATGTGACTACCAAAATTCCCATCACCAATATCATCCATCCACCCTACACAGTGAACGGTGAATGTGGCCAATGTTGAAATTTCTTCAAAATGTGTTTGTATGCATTGAAATTTTACGTAGTAAGGCAAGGCACATGACTTAATAGTATGGGAGGGTTTTAAGACTCAAGGGAATCATCATAATCATCATCACCACCATAATGGTTTTCATTTCCATCTTCATCATCATATTCATCATGACCTGATTGTTCCATTCAAGAGGTGTGCATCACATCCAAAGAGACTTATAAGGGTAGAAAAGTAACATGGTGTTTTATCCCATAAGTTTTGTCTTTAAAATGAAAGTGAGGAGATATATTTATATGATCTCGCACTCACTTTTTAAATATCTAGGCCTACATGGATTAAAATAAGTCAATTTGAAATTATAAAGTGTCAACTTAAAATTAAAAGAAAATAATAATAAAATATAGCCTAAGGTAGGATCAAGGTAGACTACTTGGGGTATTTGTATCCCAAGGTGCCAAAAAACGCTAAAATAAGTGAATCGCTATGAAAAAAAGGCTGGAGTGAGTTGAAGGGAGGGTTTTATACCCCATCTAGCAGATAAAATTATGTAAAATCCCTCAACACCCTCCTCAAAGCATGAAAGCGGCCTAGCATGGAGGATGTCTTCCTCTAATGAGATAGGGCCATAGAGAGTAGGAACCCACTGACTAAAGGGCCAAGAGGGTGTCTTAAGTAGTTGTGAAGGGATATGAATGTCTCATGGCAGAATCAAAGGCCACCAAAACCCATAAATAGGATATGGAGCCATGTGACCCAGTGGTCAACCCTTATGGGCCCCAGACACCAACCCCAAGGTTAAAAATCCCAATAAAGGGAAATCAGCAGTGCCATTAAGACATAGTACCCCTAAAGGATGACCAAAGGGCCCATCGATGACCACCATTGATCGATAACACCCCTCCTGGTCAAACAAATTGGCCATCTCTCCCTGGGGTACTCCTGAAGGTGCGATGGGTATAGGTGCAGCGTAACACTGGCTCCAACTGTGGGACAAGTGCTCTTCCCAAGAGTGCTCAAGAACTTGTGAATCTACTGGTACATGTAGACATACACACATATGAAATGTACAAATGGATTAAAAGCATCTGGAGGCATACACTTTCGTCCTGTCTTGTTAGAAAAATGAGGGAAAAAAACTAAGAACAATGAAAACTAACTAAAAAATGAAAAGGCATCAAATGCAATGCACATAAATATGCCTAATGCATCTACCCTACCTAACCTAAATATGTCAATCAAAGTAGGTTAGGTGAAATCATACCACCAATGTAACCATTTGAGTAAGCAATTATACCTACCATCTTACCTTTGTCTTTTAGCATAATCCATGACAGTGCCTTTGTCATGTACCAGGATCTTCATCTCGATAAGGGCAGGAAACTGAGCCTTCTTAAGAACTTGGAAGACTTGAAATTGGTGCCAAAGAGAAGCATCACTTTGAGAAGCTTTGTTGATCATTGCTTCTAGCATACTTATGTATGGGACACATTCATCATACGTGTCTTCTAAGAAAAAAATCTTCCTAAAATTTGCCCATAAATCCTGAACTTGGGAGGCTATTCGTAGAGTCAAATCTCATAAATATTCATATGTGAGCCACAAATCGTCTTTGGATTTTCTCAAGAATTCCTTTGGACATACAATTATATTGGTTATGTTTTCCACAGTCATGTTAGTAACCCCAATGATCCTTGAACTTTTTAAATTGTCAACAATATATTTCATACCTTCATGCTTCAAATGAAAAGATAAAGAATAAATATTATGAAATTGAGGGATGAAAATCATACCTGTCCACCTACCTTCCTCTGTCGTATTGACATTAGAGGAAATTTCAACTCAAAATGGACCTCCTAAAAAAAATTAATAAAATAATAGTTAAAATAATAAAATAATATTTATTAATTTTGGAGGAAGAAAATAAAAAAACTACTTATTTGTTTGTATTTTCGACATATATCCCCATGTTTTTACTCAAATTTCGATCGGGAGATCTTGTTGGATGCGAAATTAAATTCCACATCCAATGAGTACCAACTTGGCATACTTTTGACGGTCCCCACTACCCCAAAAACAAGAAATACCTGAAAAAGTATGTCGAGTGGGTTATCCATGGGGTAGTGGGGTCTATCAAAAGTATGCCAAGTGGGTGCTCATTGGATGCAGAATTTAATTCTGCATCCAATGAGCTCTCCCGATCGAAATTTGAGTAAAAACACGGGGAGATATGTCGAAAATACAAACAAATAAGTAGTTTTTTTTATGATACCTATCCCCAAATTTATATTAGAAAAGTGTTTAAGACCTATATAGTATTTCAAATTTAATGCAATTTTATTGGCTAACACATGATCACATGGAATTTAAATTAGAGTTAAAAGGCCTATTTTGAGTTGAAATTTCCTCTAATGGATGTATCATTAAGGGCTTACCGATGTAGGGTAGAGTGGGTTGAACAACTTCTTCAATGTTTTTTGAGGAGAACAATTGAGAGTGACAATCTAGGCTAACCATAGGCTAAATTTCTAGGAAAAAATCCTTTGTATAACCTGATTCCTTGATTTTGTATAAATATGATGGAGATAGCATGGAAGAATCACCAGAGATACAGGATCCCAAATATTTGAACTTTTAATCATAATGGACCATCTACATTTGAAAACTATATGCAAAGTATGGCGGTGTTTCACATTCAATTATGGTGGAAAAAGGGTTGAGACATTCTTCATCATTAACCTCATAAGGAGAAAGAACAATCATATCTCATTTCACAAGGTCTTCATAAATCATGCCTTCATCATCCCTTCCTAAGCTGACTGAAAGCTCTTCATCCTAAATCGTGTCAAATTCTGGCTCAACCTGAGTAGCTTCATCAAGTTGTTCTTTCTCGCTGCAATGTATGGAGACAACGCTACCTAGTCTCGAGGAATCATATAAAGGTGGACCCATAAATATCCAATAACCATCATCCTCACAATTCCCATCATTATGTTCCCAGATATCTGATAGGTCATAAGGAATTTATGTATGTTGAAAGGGAGAATTCATCCTATATTTATGTTCTTCAGCTTCTTCAACTAGGAATTATGGATCTTCATATATAGGACCATCATTATATTCACCTGCTTGGGGAGCTTCATCTATCTTGTTTGATATATCATCATTTATGCCTTGGACAATCGTTGCTTTGACTTGATCCTTATTTTGGGATTCCTTACTAAAAAAGTCCCTTGCATGCTTGACATGAGGTACCCATTCATCATGTCGCCCTGAATCTCAGTGGCTACATAATGTTTCCACCAATTCTACAAAGGATGATAGCATTCCTTTATCTAGGACCAAAACCAAGCGAGATCCTTTCCTCCCAGGTGAAGGATAAATGATCGCATGTAAACATCTTCTTCTTCTTTAATACCATATTCTGAATCCAAAGTCATAAATCATTCCACATGATGCATGGAATTATCATGGTCGCCCTTGAAGGCATGTAAAAATGCCTATGGTAACTCATATGACTATCCTAGAAAGTCTTATAAACCAAGAGGAGCAAAACCTATTTCCATTTCGGTAGTAGTCGGATTATGAGGGTCTTTAAATTCAAATGGAAGGTCATCTTTGATTCCTTTGCTTGAATATTCTTGTGTCTGGATGCTTCCGAGTGTTTCTTCCCACATTCTATCAATCATGGCCAGTCTTTCCTCCTCTTTGATACCATAATCCCAATCCATGCTTAATGCATTGATGAAAAATATATGCAAGGAAAACCTTCATACCAATTTACGATCGACAAGTTGTCTTCTAAGTGAAGAGATATAAATAAGAGCCTCATCTTGATGTATTCGTGTACAATGTTGCTTTCCCGAAGGAATTGCATGAATGTCTATACATGTGTTTCTGCATGGTGCTTATAATGTTGGAAGAATGGGAAAAGTGCCTTCCCATAGTCTTGAATGGCATACTTATGTGGAAATCCTGCAATGCACAAAAAATCCAATGTATCCAACCACAGTTCATAATTAGATGCCATATCACTAGTCTTCCATGTATTTGAAGAGAACTTCTTTATTTTTCTTTGATTGGAGTCACTAGGAGAGACCTGCCACGTTAGTTAAATAAATCTCACCAGAGTTCTGAACAAAACAAAGGTGTGCCTGCCTGATGGGGTAGGTTGAATTCTTTGTGGATTCGCCAGGTAATCCTACAGGTTAGTCCTTTATAAAAATATATGTAATCATATACAACCAACGAATTCAAGAATTACCAAAATTTCATTCTTGCTAGGGTGTGAATGACTCTGGATCAACAACTTCAAATTTTGAAATGGTCTTCGACAATGGCGCCAAAATGTTATTGGTTGAAATGGAAGTCCAAGCCACTGGTAAGCATATGAGGTAAAAGTGACCATTGTCATCTTAGTCACTTGTCCCCAACTTCTTCAAAATCATAAGCCTCCTAGGGGAGAACGCTATTTTCAACTCTACAAAGACACTAAGACAAAGTGTTCTCTTTCAATATTGTTAGTGATCATTGCTTAATGGAGTCTAAAAAAGGTGAATAAGAGGAGTTGTTGTTGTAATGGCGATGTGTCCAAATGTTATCCAACAAAACATATGTGTAATCAAGTGTAAGTACAAGCATTTGTCACAGCCCAAAACTTAAGTGCAACAGTATCTGTAGTAGATGGATAGTTATCCAAGTACAACCTGAAGTTTTAACAATAATTCAAGGCATGAGTAGTCATCATCATTAATATGCCCACTTTGAAGACAATGTTGTATCGTATTAATATAATCACCCAAAGGTATTCCCTATTTCCCAAATGTAAACGGCATGGTGCATGTACAAATATCATGTAACACATTAGTATAGTAGCATGACTATGTGCAAGTGAATAACAGCAGTAAATATTCATCATTCATTATATCAGCATTGGACATGAGTTTTAGGACAAGTCATAGCAGTAGTACCATTATCGTTATCACAAGAAATAAACACCATTTTTCGTGTGTTAAGGTATGGTTCTCATATGAGTATGCAACATGTATGACAGTGTGCATTCATTCACTTACACAGTCACATTTTACAGTAGCATTATACTAGCATAAACAAGTAATTCACTTGTATCTATTTAACCAATTTTGCAATAACCAACACAGACTGAAACAAGTATGTGTATATGTGATAACATTGTGTACTATGACAACATTAATAACTGTTACACCAAACGTACATATCAGTAGTGTAAAATTGCATTCATGAAAGCATTCAACATTGATTCCATATGCAACTTATCTAATCCAATTTGGGGCTTGTAATGGTTAACATAAAGGCTGAGATGAATGTGTATATTTGTAAACTAAGTGTAACATTTAAGTGCAGCAATCAAGGTAAAGTTCCATTGCATTACATCAAGTCAAAACACACACTACATTTGTTATCAGCGTCTATTAACCTCTTGTTTGTGCATGTGTAGGCTAGAAGGTTTTGGTAAAGAGGAGGGTTGCCACTGTAAAGGGAAGCCCTAAGGTAAGGGTTTGAGTTTTCACAAAGGGAAACCTGAGAGGTGAAGAGAGAGATAAATAGGGTAGCAATGAGTTTAAAATGAAACTAGGGATTTTAGGGCAGAATTAGGGCATATTTTGAGATTTTTGCAATTTTTGGATTTTTAGAGTTTCCTATAATTTTGTCTTAGGGTTTTTAGGGCTTTAGAGTCCAGGGAGAATTTATAGGGAAGGTGAACGAAATTTTAGGGAGGCCAAAATATGTTAAAAAAAACATTTTAATTTTTAGGGTTTTCAACATAAAAATGTAGACCTAATTATAACCCTATTTTTACCATGAGAATGCAAATTTACAGATGCAAAATGCAATCTATCTAACCCTATTGACTAGATTTTGGAAAAGAGGCAGGTTTGAGACCTAGGGATAAAAACCCTAGCACAATCCTACCCTAACCTATGGCATATAAGGAGTGAATAACTAGACTATAGAGAATATTGACCTAGTTTTACAACTAACCCCTAAAGGCCTAAAGTTCTAACCCTAGAAGTACTCCTAAAAGGACGTACTTCCACAACCAAGGTGCCTAAAGTTGACAAAGATCTACCCAAGACAAAATTAAACCCTAAAGGCTACCTTTCAAACCATAAACATACATCATTCATCAACAAGTAGCAAAGAGAGATCAAGATGAAAACCCCAGATAACTCCTTGTGTATGTGTTAAGCAAACAAATCTAGCATCACCTTAGCAAGAGCGTTGAACCAAAGAAAATCCAAGCATTGATCATCAAACCCATAAAAATTCCTTCCTCAAGAGGTGCACATCACATCCAAAGAGCCCTGGAAGGGTAGAAAAGTAACATAGTGTTTTATCCCATAAGTTGTGTCTTTAAAATGAAATTGGGGAGATCTATTTATATGATCTCACACTCACTTTTTAAATATCCATGCCTACATGCATTAAAATAAGTCAATTTGAAATTATAAAATGTCAACTTAAAATTAAAAGAAAATAATAATAAAATATAGCCTAAGGTAGGCTACCTGGGGTATTTCTATCCCCAGGTGCCAAAACACGCTCAAATAAGTGAATCACTCTGAATGAAAGGTTGGAGTGAGTTGGAGGGAGGATGCTATAGACCATCTAACCCCTAAAATGTTGTAAAATCCATCAACGCCCTCCTCAAAGCATGAAAACAACCTGGCATGGAGGATGTCTTCCTATGAGGAGAAAGGCCACAGAGAGCAAGAACCACTAACTAAAGGGCTAGGAGGGTGTCCTAAGTGGTTGTGAAGGGAGACGAATGTCTCACAGCTGAAGCAAAGGCCACCAGAGCACCGAAACAAGATATGGAGCCATGTTACCCAATGGTCAACCCTTAGGGGCGCTGGAAACCAACCCCAACAAAGAGTAGTCAACTGTGCCATTAAGACATAGTACCTCTAAAGGATGACCAAAGGGCCCATCCATGGCCACCATTGCTTGATAACACCCCTCCTGGTTGAAACCCTTGGCCCTCTATCCCTGGGGTACACCTGAAGGTACGTTGGGTAAAGGTGCAACATAACAAGACTATTGCAAATTATTGTTGTATACAACGGATTGAAATTATTGGGCTTCCAGAAAAGTGTCTTTCTTGCAGAAGATCATTATCATTCAAGAACTTAGGTATACCAGATTCTTCAATTAAAAACTCTGGACTATAACTTGTAAATGTTATATGTTTGTAAGTTCTAGTGCATGTTTGGTAATTGCATGTGTGTTTTTTTACAGTACTAAAATTGAAGAAAAATTCAAATTGCCTATTCTATATGGCTGCATTTTAGTCGAGATTAAGACCCCTCACATTTTAAATTTGAGACTGTTGAGTCTTATTTGCAAAGTGTGAAGTTCCAAGAAGACCTATGAACTCTATGTAGATGAAGCATACATCCTCTTGTATATGAATCATTTTCCTCTTCCCAGACTTCTCTTGCACATGACAGGGGGAACATTATGTCTGGATTCAAGTTTATAACTCTTCTTCTGATAACAAGCAGCCATGGCCTTCTTCAAGTAATCCAAATCAAACGAGCCTAAGCCACAAATAGTTTGGGAGGCCAAATTCAGTGATGTAGCCACATAGACATAAGAGAACCATTCCCAGAGTACTCATGTGTTTCTTGAATCTAGTGTTGACACCTTGAGGCTCTCCTCTCTTCTAGAGTACTCATGTGTTTTGTGTCTAGTTGTGACACCTTGAGACTCTCCTCTCCTCAAATTGTTCCTAAAAAGGAGGAAGTGAAGACCGTCATAAACAAGCAAGGGAGATCTAGCGAGCTGGAACAATTGAGCATGTGAAGAGCTATGTTAGATTGAGCTCCAGGGTTGGTGGTCATCCTAAAACCACCAGTATCAAGATCACCTTCATTTAGAAAAAGCCAGTGCAAGATTCTAGCTAACTTACTTGGAAAAATATTGTTATGATGTACATGTTCAGCAAGTGGTAGTTGCTCGCTTCATGTTTCATCTCTCCAGATGGTTTGTGGTCAGCCTAAAACCACCAACTAAGTAGAAGACCTCAACATCTTGTTGCTTCTACTAGAGAACCTCTAAGCCTTCATGCCAAGTTCCAGACAGAACCTTTGAGCCTCCATGCCAAGTTCAACAGTTGGTGGTCAACCTTAAACGACCCACATAGTAAAATATTTTAGTTTTTTTCTAGCCAAAACCACCCCTTCAAAGAGTTCTTGTATTTAGTAAAATATAGTGCAAGCTTCTTCTAACATGCTTGGCATAGTCGGTTTGTCAATCCTTTGATTTGACTCTCTTATTTTTCTTGGACTCATATACACCCTTCAGATTAAGGAGGGAATTGTTGGGAACTTAATCCTTAGGGTTAGGCACATTATCACATTATTATATTATTTCTTCCCCATTCACGTGAGAAGAAGACTAAGAATCATAACTGAATTTGAAGAGTCATTTAGGAGTCCAAGAGACCACTTGGAATCTGAACTCTAAGGGTCACTTCTCATTGTATATATGTACATTAATTAATGGGAAGATATATCGCTTTCATGCCTATCCTCCTTTGTTTGTGTGGATTCTCTTCTTGTATTTGGTTTGTGCTCAGCTAATAATCTATTTTCCCAATTAGGGCACCTTACATTATCTATTGATTTATGTTTGGTTGTTTATATTTTGGTTTTGTTAAATAGTTTAGATTTTATATGTTTCCACCATAACGAAAATTGACCCATTTAGTGGACTATGTCATCCCCTTGTGCCCACTTGGATTACACAGATCAAATCTGCAATCAAATGTGTAAACACCGCCCTTTCGTAACCAATCCATGAATCAAGAACGCACTCTAGGTGAAGCGCTATAAGCTTCCCTGACATAAGCTCCTTGAGGCAATGCCAATGTCAAACCAAAGTTTTCTCCATGTAAAAGAAAATTAACCTCACTATACAAAATTTCACTTGATGACTTTCCATTGAGTGATTTTTTTAATACCATTTAAATACTCTAAACAAAAATTCAGAGCCATGTTAATATGTTCATCAAAGTCATGACTTGTTTCCTCGTATTTGCTTTCTTGGCAAAAATGTTGTTGTATTCTTCAACAAACTCATTTTCAAGGTTCTCGTTACTTCTAAATCTATAGTAGTGACCTCCCTTGTTGAAGAAGAGACCCAAACCTTAAAAGAAACTAACCTACTATGTTTTTAAAAAATATCAAGGTAAGCATAATAAAAACTACTCTACATGCAAGAAAACCTATCTAACTATCCTCATCAAATGAACATGGGATTGCTAGGACAATGTAACCCAGGGAGGGGAACATTTTATTCAAAGAAAGGGATTTGATTGACAAAAAACATAAGGCAATGGATCAACAACATTACCAAGGAACAAGATGAATATACACAAAAGCACACTCTGAACAATTATGAGATATAATTTAGGAGGTTAATCAAAAAAATCATGCTTTTAGCTACCACTCTCTTCATGAAAAATGTCCCCAAAGTCTCCTTCAATTTTGATTGAATGCCTTTTATAGAAAACATTACATAATGGTCCGTCTAATTCAAAAATATATTACAAAACATGTTATTATACTTGAAATGTATGCACTTGACAAAAATAAAAGCCTATCATCTCCTGCATTTTTTATAATATATTTTAATACGTGTGTTCTATGTCTTATTTTAATCAAATAAATTCATTCTAGTATTTTCCAAAATTACAAACATTATTTTATTTAAATTTTAATTTATTTTATCTATAAAAAATTCTTAAAATTTAAAGAGTATTATCATGATTACATTTTTCTCGTATGTTGATTTTCAAAAATTAAAAGCTATAGAGAAAGGGGCAATTTTAGTTTAATATAATACTTGAGAATAATAATAAAATATGATATATAATATTAAGGTTTTTTTTATAAATATAAGAATATTTTTTTAGATATATTGTATATCCTATATAATATTAAGCTTCTTTTTTTATAAGTATAAGAATATTTTTGAGATATATTGTATATCCTATAATTATTTTCATATTGTTTTTTAAAAAGTATACGATTTTTTAAAACATGGAATATCCTATATAAAATGGTTTTTAATAATATTAAATAAATAAATTTAATTTTCTATAATAATAATAATAATTCAATTTTATAAGTAAAAAATATTTTTCATTTTCTTTATTTTATCATATTTTAAAATAATTTTATTATGATTTTATTTAATTATTGTGAGATTTATTTTTTAATTTATGTAATATTTAATATTTTAAGAATATGGAGAATATCTTAAGATGAATTATTATTAATTATTGTGAACCAATAAAAATATCACAAAATTATTTGTAAACTTAATTTAATGATGATCATTAATGAACCAAATTCTAGAAATTCTATTAATTTTAACTCTGAAATTTTTCTAATAAGATCTATTTTAGACCAATTTTAATGTTTTTTTATTGCTCAAAATTAATGAGGGAAGAGAAATTTTTCTATGTACAATTGTTTAATGATATTCAAACAATAAATCAGAATGTACCTATGGAAATTTATAGATGACATAAATTACAATAAAAGGATATGTTGCTTCCTATAAATAGTTGAGATGGAGAGATGAGTAATTGGAATAAGTACATTCAATGCATTATAATGAAGAAGGTAGTTGGAAGAAAAAAGAAAAATGATAATAGAATTTATAGAGTTTGGAAGCACAAAAATAATAATTAAGACAAGTATTAGCCTCATAAGCAAGATACTCATCTTTTTCTAAGGGTCTTTGATGCATCAGCATCCTTGACTGATAAATTATCCGACATGTAAATCAAAATTTTAAGTATGTGTGTGAGCTTTAAAAGAACTTCCAATTCAAATTTGGAATATGAACATGTCTACTTTGCATTAGGCATGCATTCAAAACTCTCCAGATGCATTTTCATGGTAACGTTGTTTTAAGCATTTAGACATAGAATCATGGTATAATTAAAAAGTTGTTTGTAGAGAATTGAATCTAAAACTCAAGCATCTTTACAAACTTGATTTGATGATGTGGATTTCATAAAAATGTTAAAAATGATGTCAAATGGTTGTTTTGATAGCAAACTAAATGCATTTGAAAATTAATCAAGGAAACCTAAAACATGGATTTTTGCAGGCAGCATGGAGAACTACTTACTTACACAGATAGTTTCCTAATATCATGCATGAGGAACGCGTAGCATACATTTTGAAAAGGTCTCACAAAGTTTTTGTACATTTTATAAAAAATATTAATTTAAATGTGTTTGAATTTTAAGTATCAAATTGGAGCCTTATGAGTGGGCGAGCAATACTCAGCCTATTGCAGTCCATTTAATGCAGCTGCAGCAGGCTTGATGCCCTTTAAATTTCAAGCTGCTTGAAATCTAACGAACGTCAAACTTGTTGCGGTCGCATTAAATGACCTGCAACAGGTTGAGTAAGGCTGAGTATTGTTGGAGTTATGAGTTAGCCTTCAGATGTTGGCAAGAGTTTTCAAAACCCAACTGATAGCAGGCACGACATAATGATCTAATGACGCCATTCAATCATGTGATACACTAAGTGATTTTTTCCCATGGCACGTGTTGGCGTGAGTTTTTGGATCCCTAAAGAATACCAGGCATGCACTATATAATAATGCTTCAACGACACTATTGTGATGCCTTTTTGCAACAAACTATATCTCATCGCTTTTCCTACTCTTGTAACATTGGCAAGGAATTCGTTGCAATGCATCTTTCCCTCTTATTCTTTATATTATTTATATTCATAGATAATTTGGAAAAAAAAAATTATAGAATTAAATTTAAAATATTAATTTGTTTAGTAAAAATAATTTTCAAATATAGATGTTTTATCATCACATCCATAATCTTTTATTTTATTATAAATAATAACTTATTATAAGATGAAGAATAGGTTTTCATTATAATCATTTAAAATAGGTATTAGTAATAGCTCTAATTATTACCCTCATATTTGGTGTCAGGGATACGGTTGGTTGAGGCAATTGTTGGCAAGGAAGGTGTTTGAAGGTGACAATTTTATAACACTCCTCGTGTAGGAGACTATTAGGTAGCACTCTCACTACAATAAATCCTTGCAATTAGCTTCCTTTTTGGCTCTCTTTTTGGCTTCTACTAGTTGTTTCAATGTATTTTTCTCTATTTTTTTTTAAGTTGGCACTATTCATTGGGATGAAGCTATTCGTGGCATAATTTACTAAAACTAGGAGAGGTCGACGATAAATAGCACCGATAGTTATGCCAACTGTAGTGCCTAATTTAACTTCCAATTTAGCTTATTTTTTGGCTTCCTTTGTTACTCCTGCTTTAATGTCTAGTTTAGCACCCCCTATAACACCCTCTTTCTCTTATTATTTGACGCCTTTTTTACCTTATGTTTTAGTTTCTATTTTAACTTGCTTATTTACTCTGGTTTTAGCTTCCTTGTTAACTTCTAAATTAGCACGATGTTTAGCTTCTAGCTTTGCACCATATTTAACTTTCAATTTAACGTTGATTGTGTTGAAATAGTTAAGTTGTTGAGTTATTGGTGGTAATGAGGATAGGCGCTTTAGGGATTAGGGGATTTATGGATTAGAGGATTTGGGGATTATGGATTTATGGTTTAAGTGTTAAGGGATTAAGGATTAGGTATTTATGGTTTAAGGGTTAAGGATTAATGGTCAAGGGTTGATGGGTTAAGGGCTTAGGGGTTCAATAGTTTAATTGTTAATGGCTTAGGGATTATGGGCTAAGTGGTTTGTTTAAGGGATTAATGGTTAAGGGTCAAACATAAATTCCAATAAAAACTTATTACTATATTCTCTACTTAGAAAAAGAGATCTATCCATTCTCATCATATTGATACACTTTTATAACATTAAGTACGCAAAGTTACATTGTCAAGCATTTATTTATAACTCTCTTCATATATTTACACAAAATATAACTATGTTATAAGGATGGATAATTGATTCTTCTAACTATCTTTATGTATGAAACACGGTCATGATCATGAAAATCCATAGTTTTGTGTCTTCACAAACATGTTGATACAAAATGAACGGCAGAAGCATATGAAATTCAAAATCAAGGCTACATAATGTAATGGTTAATGTCTTAGGGGTTATATTGGGTTAACTAATTAATGTCATCCATCAACACTGCACAACGAGTACTGAATGGGACCAATGTTGATATTTCTTCAAACTGTGACTGTATACATTGACAGATGACATAGTCAAACTAGGCACATGCATTGAGGGTATGGGAGGGTTTCAAGACTCAAGGATGTTTTATGTCCCCACATAATCTAAAAGAGTGTCCATGTTTCCATTAGCGTTCATCATGCACCTCTCATTGTCATCATTCATCATTCCCACATATATAATCTTTGTCATAACTCTCTTTTAATGTCATAGTACTTTCAACATGCCCATCACCAATGTCATCCATCCACCCTACCCAGTGAGCAGTGAATGGGGCCAACGTTGAAATTTCTTCAAAATAAGCTTGTATGTGTTGAATTTTACATGGTTAGACTAGGCGCATGCCTTGATGGTATGGGAGGGTTTTAAGGCTCAAGGAAATCATCATACTCATAATCGCCACCATCATGGTTGTCATTTCCATCATCATCATAATCATAATCACCACCATCATGGTTGTCGTTTTCATGAAGATGTCAATTTTCATGTCTTTTCCTTTTCTTGTGGCATTATTTGAGACTATTAAACCATGATTATTTTAATTTAATACATCCCCAAATAATTTTATAGGATCCAACATGCAAGTTGTTTAATGGTTAATGGCTTAGCCATTATATTGGGTTAAGTGATTAATGTCATCCATCAACCCTGCACAACGAGCGGTAAATGGGGCCAACATTCAGATTTCTTCAAAATGTGACTGTATGCATTAACATTTGACATGGTCAAACTAGGCACATGCCTTGAGCATATGGGGGAGTTTCAATATTCAAGGAGTTCTAATGTTCCCACAAAATCTAATAGATCGTCCATGTTTCCATCGACATACATCATGCACCTCTCATTATCATCATTCTTCATTCCCACATATAGAATATTTGTCATAACTCTCTTTTAATGTCAAGGGACTTTCAACACTTCCATTACCAATTTCATCCATCCACCTTACACAGTGAAGAATGAATGGCACCAACGTTGAAATTTCTTCAAAATTTGCCTATATGTATTGAATTTTTACATGGTTAGACTAGGCACATACCTTGATGGTATGGGAGGGATTTAAGACTCAAGGAAATCATCATAATAATCATCTCCACCATCATGGTCCTCATTTCCATCATCATCATCATCATATTCATCATGACCCAATTTTTTCATCCCTGCCAACAAAGATCAAACCCAATATACTGAACTTTGCAGGGAAACCTAATGAAGATGTCAATTTCCATGTCTTTGCCTTTTTCTTGTGGCATTATTCGAGACGATAAAACCATGATTCTATTCAGTTAATAAATCACCAAAGAATTTTATAGGTTCCAACACGCAAGTGGTTCAATGGTTAATTGCTTAGGGATTATATTGGGTTAAGTGATTAATTCCATCCATCGACCCTGCACAATGAGTAATGAATGGGGCCAACGTTGAGATTTTTTTCAAATTGTGGATGTATGCATTGACATTTGACATGGTTAGAGTAGACACATGCCTCGAGGGTATGGGAGGGTTTTAAGACTCAAGGATGTTTTATGTCCCCACATACTCTAAAAGATCATCCATGTCTCCTTTAACGTTCATCATGCACCTCTTGTTGTCATAATTTGTCATTCCCACATATAGAATATTTGTCATAACTCTCTTTTAATGTAATGTTACTTCCAAAATTCCCATCACCAATTTAATCCATACACCCTACACAGTGAGCAGTGAATGTGGCCAATGTTGAAATTTCTTCACAATGTGCCTGTATGCATTGAAATTTTACATAGTTAGACTAGGCACATTCCTTGATGGTATGGAAGGGTTTTAAGACTCAAGGAAATAATCATAATCATCATCACCACCATCATATTTTTCATTTCCATCTTCGTCATCATATTCATCATGACCCGATTGTTCCATTCAAGAGGTGTGCATCACTTCCAAAGAGCCTTAGAAGGGTAGAAAAGTAACATGTGTTTTATCCCATAAGTTTTGTCTTTAAAATGAAAGTAAGGAGATCTATTTATATGATCTCACACTCACTTTTTAAATATCTAGGCCTACATGCATTAAAATAATTCAATTTGAAATTATAAAATGTCAACTTAAAATTAAAAGAAAATAATAATAAAATATAGCCTAAGGTAGACTCAAGGTAGGCTACATGGGGTATTTGTATCCCAAGGTGCCAAAACATGCTCAAATAAAATAATAACTACGAACAAAAGTCTAGAGTGAGCTAGAGGGAGGGTATTATACCCCATCTCACACCTAAAATGATGTAAAATCCCTCAACGCCCTCCTCAAAGCATGAAAATGGCCTGGCATGGAAGATGTCTTCCTCTGAGGAGATAGGGCCAGGGAGAGCAGGAACCCACTGATTGAAGGGCCAGGAGGGTGTCCTAAGTGGTTGTGAAGGGATAAAAAATTCTCATGGCAGAAGCAAAGGCCACCAGAGCACATAAAAAGGATATGGAGCCATGTGACCCAGTGGTCAACCCTTAGGATCCCCAAACACCAACCCAGAGGTTAAAAAATCCAATAAATGGCAGTTAGCAATGCCATTGAGACATAGTACCCCTAAAGGATGACCAAAGGGCCCATCCATGAACACCATTACTCGATAACGCCCCTCCTGGTAGAAAATATTTTCCATCTCTCCCTAGGATACACCTGAAGGTGCGATGGGTACAGGATCAACATAACACTGGCTCCAACTATAAGACGAGTGCTCTTCTCAGGAGTTCTTGAGAACCTATGAATCTACTGGTATGTGTAGACATACACACATATGAAATGTACAAAGGGATTAAAAGCATCTAGAGGAAGACACTTTCCTCCTACCTTGTTCGCAAAATGAGGGAAACAAACTAAGAACAATGAAAACTAACTAAACAATGAAAAGGCATCAAATGCAAGGCACATAAATATTCCTAATGCATCTACCCTAACTAACCTAAATATGTCAATCAAAGTAGGTTAGGTGAAATCATACCACCAATGTAACCATCTGAGTAAGCAATTCATACCTGGCATCTTACCTTTGTCTTTTAGCATAACCCATGACAATACCTCATTTATGATATGTTGGGTTTGTACCGGGATATTCATCTCAATAAGGGCAGGAAAACGGGCCTTCTTAAGTACCTAGAAGACTTGAAATTTGTACCATGGACAAGCATCGCTTTGACAATATTTTTTTACCATTTCTTCTAGCGGACTAATGTATGGGACACCTTCATCATACATGTCTTCTAAGAAAAAATTATTCCTGAAATTTGCCCGTGAATCATGAACTTGGGAAGCTATTCGTAGAGTCAAATCTCGGAAATATTCATATGTGAGCATTAACCCGTCTCTGCATTTTCTCAATCATTCCTTTGGACATACAAGTATATTGGTTATGTTTTCCACAATCATGTTAGTAACCCCAATAATCCTTGAAATTTTGAAATTGTCAACAATATAATTCATACCTTCGTGCTTCAAATGAAAAGATAAACAATAAATATTATGAAATTGGGGGATGAAAATCATACCTATCCACATACCTTCCCCGGTCTTATTTAGATGTATCATGAAGGGCTTACCGATGTAGGGTAGAGTGGGTTGGACAACTTCTTCAACATTTTTTGAGGAGCACAATTGAGAGGGACAATCTAGGCTCACCATAGGTTGAATTTCTGGGAAAATATACTTTGTATAATTTGTTTCATTGATGTTGTATAAATATGATGGAGAAATCATGAAATAATAATAGAGATACAGGGTCCCAAATCTTTGAACTTTTCATCGTAATGGACCATCTGCATTTGAAAACTATCTTCAAAGTCTGGCAATGTTTCATCTTCAATTATGGTAGCAAAAGGGTTGAGCCATTCTTCATTATTAACCTCATAAGGAGAAGTAACAATCATATCTCGTTTCACAAGGTATTCATAAATCATGCCCACATCATCCCTTCCTAAGGTGACTGAAAGCTCTTCATCCCAAACCATGCCAAATTCTGGCTCAACCTGAGTAGCTTCATCAAGTTGTTCTTTCTCGTTGCAACGTATGGAGACAACGCTAGCTGGTCTTGAGGAATCATAGAAAGTTGGACCCATAAATATCCAATAACCATAATCCTTAGAATTCCCAGCATTATGTTCCCAGAGATCTGATAGGTCAAAAGGAGTTTATGTATGTTGAAAGGGAGAATTCATTTTATCTTTATGTTCTTCAGCTTCTTCAACTAGGACTTCCAAATATTCATATATAGGACCATCATCATATTCACCTACTTGGGAAGCTTCATCTATCGTGTTTGAAATATCATCATTTATGTCTTGGACAATCATTGCTTCGACTTGATCCTTGTTTTGGGATTCCTTACTAAACAAGTCCCTTGCATGCTTGACATGAGGTATCCATTCATCACGTCGCCCTAAATCCCAGTGGCAATAGAATGTTTCCACCAATTCTACAAAGGATGATATAATTCCTTTACCTAGGACCACAAACTAAGTGAGAGCCTTTCCTCCCAGGTGAAGGACAAATGATCGCATGTAAACATATTGTTCTTCTTTAATACCATACTCTGAATCCAAAGTCATAAACCATTCCACATGATGCGTGGAACTATCATGGTCACCCTTGAAGGCATGCCAAAATTCCTCTGGTAATTCATTTGACTATTCTGGAAAATATGATAAATCAAGAGGAGAAAAACCTATTTTCATTTTGGTAATAGTCGGATTATCAGGATCTCTAAATTCAAATGGAAGGTCATCATTGATTCCTTTGCTTGAATCTTCTTGTGTCTAGTTGCTTCTGATTGTTTCTTCCCACATCATGTCAATCATGTCCTTTCTTTCCTCCTCTTCGATACCATAATCCCAATCCATGATGAATGCATTGATGAACTTCATGAGTGAAGAAAAACTTTTTCAAGGAAAACCTATATATCAATTTTTGATGGACAAGTTGTCTTCTAAGTGAAGAGATAGCAGGAAGAGCCTCATCATGATGTCTTCGTGTACGATGTTACTTTCCTGAAGGAATTGCATGAATGTCTGCACCTATGTTGCTGCATGGTGCTTATACTGTTGGAATAATGGGAAAAGTGCCTTCCCACAATCTTGAATGACGTGCTTGTGTGGAAATCCCGCAATGCACAAAAAATCCAATGTATCCATCCATAGTTCATAATTAGATGTCATATCGTCAGGTTTCCTTGTCTTTGAAGAGCACTTCTTTATTTTTCCTTTATCGAAGTCATTAGGAAAGACCTGCCACGTTAGTTAAACAAATCTCACCAAAGTTCCAAACAAAACAAGGGTGTACCTCATTGATGGGGTAGGTTGAGTTCTTTGTGGAGTCACCAGGGTTAGTCCTTTCTGAAAATATATGTAATCATATACAACCAACAACTTCAAGACCTGCCAAAATTTCGTTCTTTCTAGGGTGTGAATGACTCTGGATCAATCGCTTCAAATTTTGAAATGGTCCTTGACAACGACACCAAAATGTTACCTGTTGAAATGGAAGTCCAAGCCACTCATAAGAATATGAGGGAAAAATGATCATTGTCACCTTGGTCACTTGTCCCCGACTTCTTCAGAATCTCAAGCCTCCTATGGTAGAGCCCTATTTTCTACTTTGCAAAGACACTAAGACAAAGTGTTCTCTTTCGAGATTGTTAGTGATCGGTGCCTATTGCAGTCTAAAAAGATGAATAAGAGGAGTTGGTGTTATAGTGGCGATTTGTCCAAATGTTAGCCAACAAAATATATGTGTAATCAAGTGCAAGTACAAGAATTTGTCACAGCCCAAAAACTTAAGTGCAACAGTATCTGTAGTAAGATGGATAGTTATCCAAGTACACCATGAAGTTTTAATAATACATTAGTATAGCAGCATGACTATGTGGAAGTGAATAACAACAGTAAATATTCAATCATTCATTATAGCAGCATTGGACATGAATTTTAGGACAATTCATATCAGTAGTACCATTATCATTATCCAACAAATAAACACCATTTGTCATGTGTTAAGGTATGGTTCTCATATGAGTATGAATCATGTACAACAGTGTGCATTCAGTCACTTACACAGTCACATTTTACAGCAGCATTATACTAGCATAAACAAGTAATTCACCTGTATCTATTTAACCAATTTTGCAATAACCGACACATACTGGAACAAGTATGTGTATATGTGCTAACATTGTGTATTATGACAATGGTATTAACTGTTACACCAACAGTACATATCAGTAGTGTAAAATTGCATTCATGAAGGCATTCAACATTGATTCCATATGCAACTTGGCTAATCCAATTTGGTGCTTGTAATGGTCAACATCAAGTCTAAGATGAATGTGTATATTTGCAAACTAAGTGTAACATTTAAGTGAAACAATCAAGGTAAAGTTCCAGTGCATTACATCAAGTCAAAACACAAACTACATTTGTTATCAGCATCTCTTGTGTGTGCATGTATAGGTTAGAAGGTTTTGGTAAAGAAGAGGGTTGCCACTACAAAGGGAAGCCCTAAGGTAAGGATTTGAGTTTTCACAAAGGGAGACCTGAGAGGCGAAGAGAGAGATAACTAGGGCAGCAGCAAGGGTAAAAGGAAACTAGGGATTTTAGGGAAGAATTAGGACTATTTTAGGGCAAAATTAGGGATATTTTGAGATTTTTGCAATTTTTGGATTTTGGGGGTTTCCTATAATTCCACCTTATGATTTTTAGGCCTTTAGAGGCCAGGGATAATTTATAGGGAAGGAGGAAGAAATTTTAGGCTGGCCAAAAAATGAAAAAAAATGAATTTTAGAGTTTTCAACATAAAAATGCACACCTAATTATAACCCTATTTTTACCATGAGAATGCAAATTTATAGATGCAAAATGCAATCTATCTAGCCCTATTGACTAGATTTTGGAAAAGAGGGAGGTTTGATACCTAGGGAGAAAAACCCTAGCACAATCCTACCCTAACCTAGGGCATCTAAGGAATGAATAACTAACCTTTAGAGAATATTCACCTAGGTTTACAACTAACCCCTAGATGCCTAAATTTCTAACCCTAGAAGTACTCCTAAAAGGACGTACTTCCACAACCAAGGTGGGTGAATCCGCGGACCTGGGTAACACTTTTTGGCAAGCGGAATTTGGGAAAAACAAAAAAATGTACCTCGGTCAAGGGCTTGATAAACCCTCGACCGAGCTATTAATACCTCGACCGAGGTTTTATCAAGCCCTCGACCGAGGTTTTGTTCAGCCCTTGGCCGAGGTATTTATTAACCCTCGGTCGTGGTATTAAAGCCTCGACCGAGGGTTAATAAATACCTCGATCGAGGTATGGACCTCGGTTAAGGTACATACCTCCACCGAGATGCCTCTGTCAAAAAAATCATAAATAGAGGCCGCGGACCCCTTTTATAAATGAACATGATCATTACATAACTGAATTGTATTTAGTCAAGGAATCACTAAATTACCAAAGACTACAAAATATATTCATTATACTTTGCTGAATCCTCCAACAACTCATGAAAACCTGAAAATAGAACTATCCACAAAAAACTTTGCCTTCAAACATTAATGACACTCCCCGAAGTCCCTGGTACAAAACAAAATGGAGCCATTTTTGAGTAGTGGGATGCAACTGCAAGCAGTGAAAGCTTTTCACATATTGAAAATAGAACTCTCCACAAAAAACTTTGCCTTGATCTCCATAAAACTCTCTCCAAATCTATTTTGTGGTTCGCCATTTTCAATATGTGAAAAGCTTTCACTGCTTGCAGTTGCATCCCACTACTCAATAAATGGCTCCATTTCATTTTGTACCAGGGACTTTGGGGAGTGTCATTAATGTTTGAATTCACTCCCGGGCTTTTGCTCCAAAGGAGTTTACATGACCTCGACCGAGCTCATACCTCGGTCGAGGTATTAACTAAACCTCAACCGAGGGTTTGTTCACACCCAGCTACGAAAAAGAATTCACACCCAGCTATGAAAAAGAATTCACCACAATACAATAACACAAAATGACAGTCAAGTCACTAAGAAGATAGTACCCACGAATTAAAGGTATACAAAATGATAGGAAATGCTTCCCTACACAACCTTTGTGACGATGTTCTTTTGTTTGGAATGGCACCTACAAAGATGCATTGATACATAAAGAAATTTTTTATTTATACATGCATGCAATTGGAATGGAAGTAAACACCCTAAAATATCCCATCTCTTTCAATGGTATATTAAGGCCTAAATAACAAGTATAAAGTGGATTCTTCCTTTCTCAAAGGTAGATCAACCTAAGAATCAAGCACATGAGCTTCTCCTTGAATCCAAATGGTTATGATTTCCATAATTGGTTTTGGTTGTACACAAAGATGGAGAACCTGCTTGTTTTGTGAACTCATGGAGTAATAGGTGGTTATCCATACATAGTAGAGTTACTTTAGTAAAATACGTTTCAAAGGCTACACCAATTTTTTGGCACTGATCTCTTAGCTATATTTCCATTGGCATTCATTGTCCAAACTTAGGGATGGTATATTGTCCAAACTTGTGCCTATCCAATCACGACTAAAGTGAGCATAAAGGGATATCGCACACAAAACTAGGCATGCTCAATTGAATAGTTAACTTTATTTGATGGTGTATAAATATCTTGTAGATCATGTATTTCACTATATTAAGTGGTACGACTACTTAAACATTACAAGTGAATGAAATTAAGGTGATAACAACTATTAGGGTGATGTATATAGATGAACTTGAAATAAAAACCATTTTGAACTCACAATTCCCTTCAATGTACCTTTTAATGCATTTATATGAAACTTATATCAAATGGAGTACAAACTTAAGTGGAAGATAATAACCATAATGTGTATATGTTCACCTATAGTGGGATGACTACCCAAATCAACATATTCAAAAATAAATAATTGCTAGAATTCTGATCTGTATAAGAAGGAGATTGGAACCATGAAAGAACAACATTTAATCAGTTTATGATCACAATAGATTATAAACACAATTTTACTCTCCTTCAAGAAAATATATTTTTTGTACGATATGAAAATGGTACAAGTAAAACTACTTATGGTCATCAAATTGTAAGACCCATTGGAGTATGATGTTATGAAATTTTAATTAATCCAAAGACAAAGAATGAAAACTCTAGTGATCTTGAATCATTTATGAAGAGTGGATGAACACCTATCAATTTCGAAAATTTGGAGGAAGTTGCTATTTTTATGCCAAACTATTTCTATTTTTATGCCATGTTTTCTATGTTGAGTTGTTTGTGGTTGACTCCTTGAGGCACATCAATGATCATAGAAAAAGAAATTGGAATGGTTGTAACCTCTTGTAGGCTTAAATTCTGTTGAGAGTTTCTTGGGAATTTCTGTTGTCTTTACAGCTGCCCTCACCGTAATTATATTAATACCGGCTAAGACTTAATGATTATCTAGAAAAAATAGTGAACACCAAAAATAACTTATGTTGAAGAGTCCACCAAGAGTCTTACTATGTAGATATATATAGTTACAGCCCATTTAACTAAAAGAATGTGTCCATTACTTTATCTAATAGTTAAGCTAATATAATAACAACTTAATTTATGGTTGTTAAGCTCATAGTGGTATCATCATTGGAGTTCAGCTAATAGGTGCATCTGATAGTTAATTTAAAAGTTAATATAAAGCTTAGACTATGCCTTATGCACATTAACTTCACTCCCAAGTGTCATATGGAGTTTAACTGTCACGTAATTTG
>LPNX010284414.1:495472-529711 GCA_001517045.1 Pseudotsuga menziesii | reverse complement strand
AAAACTATGTAAATATTTCATTTGTAAATATCTCAAACAATTATTTACAAATAAATAAATGCCCATTATAAATAAAGTATTGAAAAAACATTATTCACCCAGACCTTGAAGAAGAAACATGTAAAAACATTACTACTTTTGCTTCCTCTAAATTTTATGTGTAGATCTGTAGATATGGGTCGAGGAGTCATAGATTTGTTCAATCATATCTATCACTCCTAATACCCCAAGACCCATTTCTACAAATACTCCGAGACCCATTTGATCAATCATATCTAATACTCCTACTATTCCAAGACCCATTTTTATAACCCTTAAGATTGACTAGGACCTCGACCGAGCTAATACCTCGACCGAGGTCTTAACGAATCCTCGACCGAGGGTTTAAGAAACCCTCGGTCGAGGTCTTTACAAACCCTCGGTCGAGGGTTTGTTAAGACCTCAGTCGAGGTATTTAAATACCTCGGTCGAGGTTTATACCTCGGTCGAGGGCTTAAGAAAACAGACTTAGCCCACATTCAAACAAATGAAAATTTTCTTGTGCCTTGCAGAGGTGTAAACCGTGCCATTCCTAGCACATAACTGAGCGGAGTTGATACCGATAAATTCACCAACGAATCTTCTATCCATTGAGGTATCATACAAGCATTTTGGCATTCATATGAAATTTATTTTTTAATTACTTCTAAAACTTATACTTAGAAAACCACACTGCAACTTCGAAGCAGCTCAAAGAAAAATCCGCAGAGTTAAAAATACACAGCCAAAAAATTCTTAAAAATGCTCACATCACATATCGACGTGTCCTCTTCAAAAGGGTATCTTTTGTTTTTCAATTTTTGAAAAAATAGAAAAAATTCCTTTACGTGGACAAATATGTGTTTAAAACGATGCTGAAATCGAATGTGGTCACTTTCGAAAAATAATAAATAATTGTATAATGCGAAAAAAATTAACAAAAAAATATGCACATCACACTGCATTTTATGTAGATCATGCTCATATATTTATTTTTTGTAAATTATTAATGCAAGGTTGAATTACTCTACGTGGACACGAGCCACTTATTAGCTTCTTCAAATTTTTAAGGTCACACAGTTCATTAAATGCAAAAATTCACACATTAAATGACATCATAATATATTTTTTTAAATATCACTATGAAGCCAACATAATATTCTACAATTTTTTTTTACTGCAAGTTAAAATTCACATGGCATATATGCGTTTTGAGGGCTTCTATCTAGCACATGAGTAAAAAATCAGGTTTTCATCGCCAAATTTGGCCAAAAAGTGTTACCCATCTTCATGGAATCACCCAGGTGCCTAAAGTTGACAAAGATCTAGCCAATAAAAAATGAAACCCTAAAGGTTACCATTCAATCCATAAACATACATCATTCATCAATAAGCAGCAAAGAGAGATCAAGATGCAAACCCTAGTGTAACGTCCCCATCCCTCAGACCGACGAAGAGGACGCTACCATAATATGATCTAACACGGGCAACTAGCCCCATGAACATACACATAAAAACTGAAATGCTTTGAAGTAAAATATGCATACATTATTACCATACAACAGAAGAAAAACCATACATTCAAGCATTTAGCATGTTCATCATCTTCATTAAACAACAAATACAATTTGCAGAGATGAAATAGACAAGAATACTTATCTTATGAGGAAGTCCGTCTGGAAACTAGCTCTGGCGCTACAACGTTCCACCCAACCATAGGCCAGTGTGCTCCTTAATCTCTCAGCAACACTACCACCACCGATCTGGGAATGATTCCCACAAGGAATAAGGAAAATAAGAAGGCTCACACATAGCCAAGGTTTCCACACTATTCAGCCAAACCAACACAGTTGGGTTTATCAAGCTAAGAGTGCACAACAACACATAACCAAGCCAAAAAGTTGGGTTTATCAGGTTATCAAGAGATGGAAGCATTGTCTGCTAAGCTAGTGGGCTCACTGAAGAGCTAAGGATGCCTACACCAAAACTAGCTTGACTCCTAAGACATCCACACACACCCAACACAAGGAATCATTCCCTTCTCTACTACACAGTCCCTCAGGACATGACTTCCTTTCCAGTTCTATTCAAGGGGTGTAGAGAAGAGAGCTAGCCCTCTAGCTCTATCTATGAGGCTCTTGTAAACACTAGGTTTGTCAAGCAAACTCCTTTCCACTCCTACACAATCCAAAGACCAATCCACTGTGCACACACAACAAAACAACCAGCACAACAATTCACAGCTATGGGGTTTAAAGGAAAACGCCACAGAACAAAACTAGAATGGAAACTTGGGCAATACACCGCTCAGACTAAGCAATTCAATTCCTTAGTCATTCTTGGCCTTATCATGGCCAAAACGACTCAACCAAAAACTCACAACAACCCAAAATCATGGGGAAACCAACAGCAATTTCTCAGCTGCGTGAGGAAATGAATGCAATCTTCGTGAAGGTGAATTCACATGCCCAGACCCAAAATTGTGGATGAGAACTACACCTAGCAAAATCCCCAAAAACAAAATTCACACATAGCCAAAATCGTGAACGTGAGGCAGCTCTCCCTGTTCTCTACGTGAGGAAAAAAATGAATAATGGAGGTCGTGGTCTCTTCCTACCCATGTGAGGGTGAATGAGATCCCTAGTGGAGTGTGCATGTGGGAAAGGACTGACAGTCCTACCACACACCACTTCCCATTCAAAATGTTTTCCCAAGCAATAACTGCCCCCAACTAACTCCAGGGAATTTAATTTGGTAGTTGACAGATTGATGGGTTCTCCTATTGACATGTGGCTTTTCCCTATTGGCCCAAAAGGTTAAATAATTCCCCCTCCTCATCCTTAGGAAAATCATGCCCCCATCATTTTTAATGTTGCATAGACATAGCTGGTTATTGGTATTTAATTAAAATGCATATTTACATGATGCCAAATTATAATGTGTCGGATAGCATGATAAACCATCAGAAACTATTTTAATCGTCGAAACATAAAACATTAAATTGATGGTGGGGATTTTTCCCCTAGCTCCACACCACGATTAATTACAATATATACATCATATACATTTTAATGCAAATAGGGTCAAAATCGGGGTGTTACATTCCCCTCCCCCTTCAATAGCACTGTCCTCAGTGCTTTACAAAATTGAACAAAATGCTACACTGGTACCGCCTCAATGCTCCGCAGAATTGAACAAAAATGGATGTGGCAATTGCATGGCATCCTCCAACTCCCATGTAGCCTCTTCAGGACCATAGTGCTCCCATTGCACCTTTACCTGCCCTATGGCTCGATTCTAGAGCATTGTGACCTTCATGTCAAGGATGTGCATTGGCTCGATTTGGAACTCTCCCTCGGGTTCCACCTAAATCACATCCCAATTTATCACATGGTTAGGATCATGTACATCTTTCTTAAGCAAATAAACATGAAAAACATTATGAGCTTTAGTGCTAGCAGGAAATGCAAGTCTATATGCAACTGACCCTATTCTTTCAAGCACTTCAAACGGCCCACAATATCTAGGTGACAACTTGGCACAACTTCCAAGCTTCAAGGAACTCTTCTTTTCCCTCACTCTAAGGTAAACATGATCCCCTACACTGAACTCTCTGTTCACCCTATGCTTATATACATAGCTTTTCTGTCTGTCCTGGGCTGCTTTCATATTCTGTCTGATTTTTATAACCTCCTACTCCATCTCGTTGAGCAATTTTGTACCAAGCACAATCATGTTCACTGGATTGTCCCAAGTCACTGGTGTCCTACACCTTTTGCCATACAAAGCTTCATACGAACTCATCCCCAAGGATGCTTGTTGTCCATTGTTATAAGCAAACTCTACCAAGTGTAAGTAATCTTCCCACTTGGTGGGTTGGTCCATCACATACATGCGAACCATGTCTTCAAGCACTTGATCAACTCTCTCTGTCTTCCCATCAGTCTGAGGATGGTAGGCAGTGCTAAAGTTCAACTTTGTACCCAAATATGCAAACAACCCCTTCCAAAAATTGGAAGTGAACTTGACATCTCTGTCAAAGACTATTTCCTTAGGCAATCCATACAATTTGAAAATCTCCTTCATGAATATCTTTGCAATGTCATCAATCTTATGCGTAGACTTAACCGGTATAAAATGCGCTACCTTTGTCAACTTGTCTACCACAACCATGATCGAATCATGTTGTCTCCAAGTCATTGGAAATCCTGTAATAAAATCCATGGAAACAACTTCCCATTTCCATTCTAGAACTGGCAAAGGCTGCAACAAACCTGTTGGGTGTTGATGCTCAACCTTTACCTGCTGACATTTCATGCACCTTGAAATATATTCAGCCATGTCCTATTTCATTCCTGGCCAAAAGTACTACTTTCTGGCTGTAATTGTCTTCTGATATCCTAGGTGACCAGAATATGGAGCTTGATGGATCTCATCCATGACAACTCTCCTCAACTCTACTACATTTGGAATACAAATTCTGCCTTTATAAGTAAGAAGTCCATCTTCTTCCAACTTATATCCCTCATACCTCTTTTCAAGACTTTGCTGCTGCAATTTGTCTTTTACCTGCATGTGCATGTCATCTTTAGCAGTATGACTAACAATCTATTGTCTCAAATCTGATTGGCAAATACTAAGAGATGCCACATGCATTTCCTGCACCTTCCTATTGAGTGCATCAGCTACCTTATTCTCTTTTAATTTTATGTGCTTGATTTCAAAATCAAACTCACATAAAAGCTCTATCCATCTAGCTTTCCTAGCATTTAGAGTAGGTTGATCAAACAAATAATTCAAACCACAATGGTCTGTCCTTAACTCAAATCTTCTTCCCATCAAGTAATGCCTCCACATCTTGAGAGCATGTACTATGGCTGCAAGCTCTAGATCATGAGTGGCATAGTTCTTCTCATGGTCCTTTAGCTTTCTTGACTTGTAACATACCACGTGGTTGTCTTGCATAAGGGATCCTCTAAGTCCTTGTCTGCATGCATCGATACACACCACAAAATATTTATCTGGGTCTACAACCTTCAATACTGGTGCATTGGTGAGAAGGTTCTTCAACTGCTGGAAGCTTTCTTCACACCTCGATGTCCATTCAAACTTTATCCCCTTCTTTTGCAAAGAAGTGATGGCATGTGTAAATTTGGAGAATCCTTCAATCAATCTCTTGTAGTATCCTACAAGCCCCATAAAATATCTTGCATCTGTCACATTTCTTGGAGTAGGCCAATTCATAATGGCTTCAATCTTTTCAGGGTCCACAGATATACCCTCTTCTGAGATAATGTGACCCAAATACTGAATTCTATCTCTATAGAAGTCATACTTTCTCAGCTTTGCATACAGTTGATGTTCCCTGAGCAATTGCAATGTCAATCTCAATTGTTCTTCATGCTCTTACTCATTCTTAGAATAAATAATAATGTCATCAAGGAAAACAAGAACAAACTTGTCCAAATACCTGCTGAAGACAATATTCATAAGGCACATAAATGTAGCTGGTGCATTTGTGAGACCAAATGGTACCACTACAAACTCATAATGTCCATACCTTGTTCTGAAGGTTGTATTATGAATGTCTTCATCCTTGATTCTCACCTGATGGTAACTAGACCTCAAGTCAATCTTGGAAAATACCTTTGCTCCTTTCATTTGATCAAAGAGCCCATCAATCCTAGGAAACGTGTATTTATTCTTCACAGTAACCTTGTTCAATTGTCTGTAATCAATACACAACCTAAGTGTACCGTCCTTCTTCTTTACAAATAGAACAGGTGCTCCCCAAGGAGACACACTCGGCCTGATACACTTCTTCTCCCATAACTCTTGCAGTTGCATCTTCAACTCTAGCATTTCTAGTGTACTCATTATGTAGGGTGTCTTGGACCCTGATGTTGCTCCTAGCACAAGTTCAATTGTGAAATCAATGTCTCTCTTTGGAGGAAGCCTTGAATCTCATCAGGAAACACATCCCTGAATTCTTGCAACACTTGATAGTCCTCCAACCTAGGAGTTTCATCCTCTGTTGCCTCCAAAATATGAGTTGCATATAACTGGAAACCTTTTCTACAGAATTTCTTCAACTGCATTGTTGAAACTTACCGCACAGAAATCACCTTTGGAATGTCTTTCACAATCCTTAAGTTGCCTTCTTCATCCAAGCACTCAAACATCTAATTATAATAGTCAAGCTTCACTCGGTTAGCTTCTAACCAATCCATTCTAATGAGAACATCATAGGAACCAAGTGGTAGAACATTCATATCTACACAAGTGACCAATCCATTCATGACCAATCGACATTTCTCTACCACTTCGCTAGCGTTTCTCTTAGTTCCAGTGGCTAGATGAACTAACCAAGATTTTCTATGCTTTACTTTCTTAAAGGCACAAATCTCCACTACTCTAGGGGTAATGTAACTGTGAGTAGAACCAGGGTCAATCAAAATAGAAACAAATTGCTCAACAATCTTACCTGCAACTTCAACCACAATTGACTGGCGATCTGCGTGGCGGTCCTCCAGTGCTGCATAAATCCTAAGGATGGCCCTTGCTACTTGACCCACTGTTTATGATTCTTGAATGTTGTAAGCTGATATTGCACTCTCATTCTCGAGTGGACAATTCCTTCTCATGTGGGGTCCTCCACATTTCCAACATCGAATAGGTTCTATGTTCTGTTGTGGATCTCTAGGTTTTTCTCCCATCGCTCTAGCTGGCTGCTTCTTAGCTTGTGATGGTTTCTTCTACTGATTCCTGAAGTTAGAAGGTTTGAAACCTTTCTTCCTTTGGTTAGACTTCTCATCCTTTTTGTCCTTCCATGTCTTATGATAATTAGGTTTGCCTTTGATTTTCTCATAGCAATACTTAGCCTTCCTTATTGCTTCTTCAAGAGTTCTAGGTTAATACACTCAAGGAATGCTGGATTTTCACTTTTTTGTCTTTGATGTACCTGACATACCTCAATAGTTCCAAGAACTTATTTGCATACTCTTCCATAGTCTGTTGTCCCAATCTCAGCTCATGGAAATCTTTAATCTTATCATCATAGTACCTGTCAGAGAGGTACTTCTGTTTCAATTATTTCTTGAATTGTTTCCACACAATTCTTCTTTCATTAACCTTCTTTACTTGTCTATGGTGTTCCCACCATATGGATGCTCTTCCAGTCAAATTGAATATAGATACCCTTGCTTTCATATTTCCAAAGTAGTCTTGAACTCGGAAATACTTCCTCATCCCAAGAAGCCAAGCCTCAACTTCTTGACCAGCCTTTGCCTCACCAACAAACATAGGAGGTTTAGCCTTCTTGAATTCATCTCGAGAGTGATCCCTATGGTGCCTCTTTCTCTTTCCCTTGCAAGAAGAAGAGCTTGAGTCCCCACTGTATTCTTCTGAGTCAGATGATCTACTAGAATTCCTTCTTCTTATTCTAGTACTGCTCTTACTGCTTTCTAGTTTTAATGTACCCTGTCCAGAGTCTATCTTTCTTTGCAAGTCTATCAAACTCTGCAACATAGCAGCATTCAACTGATGCTGCTCTTCCTGGGCTTTAATCAAGCTTCTCATGGTGGTTGCAATATCTGGTGGTGTCTCTTGGAATCTCCTTCCATTAGACTCTATGTCATCATTTCCAACTCGTACATTTCCCCCCATGGAATCTCCCGCACGCTCGTAGGAGTCCCGAGCATCATATCATTCATGGGTTCTCATGGCCGAACCACAACCTACCTTACCGAACCGCACTACCTGGAATACTTCCCTTGAAGGTGACTATGATTCTACAAAATGTGTTAGTAACACAATTGTTAGTTGTCAATCATTCATATCAATCATAAATCACTTACCTTGACTAGGAAACCTCATATTAACAATTTCAAAAGGCCTTTTCTTTTCACAAGAACAACTACCTGAAGGGGACGACGGGGTCAAGGGGGCAGCGCCCTCATTTTTTTTTTGTAAATCTTTGATTTTCGTGCAATCTGGCGCATAAGATCGTTGCCATTTTTCATCTTTTCAGCACCTCTAAATCCCACTGGAATCCTTCTTTTTCCACTGAAAAACTCAAATTTTTCTATCTGATCGGATCCCTTCCCAACAAGCCATTCGATGTATCGGGTCACTTGTTGACAACTCTTTCGACACCTCATCGAATCGATCTTCATCCGTCATCCAATGCACATCGGATCAATCTTCCTCTATCTTCCGATGCCATATCGGGTTGATCTTCCTCTGTCATCCAATACCATATCGGGTCAATCTTGCTCTGTCTTCCAATACCATATCGGATTGATCTTCCTCTGTCTTCCAATACCATATCGGGTCGATCTTCTTTTATCATACGATACCATATCAGGTCGATCTTCTTTTGTCTTCCGATGCACATCGGGTCGATCTTCCTCTGTCTTCCAATGCACATCGGATCAATCCTTATTTTCCTTCTGATGGTTCAGCTGCTCGATCTTCTATTCTTTTCTGATGCCTCGGATTGATATTCTTTTCTTTTCCGATGCTTTGACTGTTCGATCTTCTATTCTTTTCCGAGATTTCCTATACTTGGAAAAATTTTGAAATTTTTTCTTCTTATCTTCCTCTTTCTGTTGCCGTGTCGGCTCCCTTTCGGCTAGCCTTGCCGACACCTCGGCTCCTCCTAGCCGAGACCTTTGGTTCCTCCCATCCAAGACCCTTCGACTCCTCCCAGCGGATACCTTCGGAAAAATTTCAAACTTAGACAATTTTTCAAAATTTCTCTTCGCTTGGGTTCTTTACCGGATGGACTCAACTTAAGTCCTCCGACGTATCGGATGGACTTCAGCCTAAGTCATCCGACGTATCAGATGGACTTCAACCTAAGTCATTCGAGATTCCCATACTTCGAAAAAAAATTTGAAATTTTAAAAATTCTCCCTGGTTTTTACATTTTTCCTCTGTTGGCCAGACGATAACCTGCCTCTATCACTGCTTCTTCATGGCCCATTGAGGCCCATGCTGCAATGTGGGCTCTGATACCACACTGTAACATCCCCATCCCTCGGACCGGCGAAGATGATGCTACCGTAATACGATTTAACTGGGGCAACTAGCCCCATGAACATACACATAAAAACTGAAATGCTTTGAAGTAAAACATGCATACATTATTACCATACAACGGAGGAAAAACCATACATTCAAGCATTTAGCATGTTCATCATCTTCATTAAACAATAAATACAATTTGCAAAGATGAAATAGACAAGAATACTTATCTTATGAGGAAATTCGTCCCACAACCAGCTATGTCGCTGCAACGTTCCACCCAACCATAGGCCAGTGTGCTCCTTAATTTATCAACAACACTGCAATCCTTGAGTTGGGCATGATTCCCACAAGGAATAAGGAAACTAAGCAGGCTCACACATAGCCAAGGATACCACACTATTCAGCTAAGCCAACACAGTTGATTTTATTAGGCTAAGAGTGCACAACAACACATAACCAAGCCAACAAGTTGGGTTTATCAGGTTATCAAGAGATGGAATCATTGTTTGCTAAGCTAGTGGGCGCACTGAAGAGCTAAGGATGCCTACACCAGAACTAGCTTGACTCCTAAGACATCCACACACACCCAACACAAGGAATCATTCCCTTGTCTATTGCACAGTCCCTCAGGACATGACTTCCCTTCCAGTGCTATTCAGGGGGTGTAGAGAAGAGAACCAGCCCTCTAGCTCTGTCTATGCGGATCCTGTAAACACTAGGTTTGTCAAGCAGACTCCTTTCCACTCCTACACAATCCAAATACCAATCCACTGTGCACACACAACAAAACAACCAGCACAACAATGCACAGCTCTGTGCTTTAAAGGAAAACACCATAGAACAAAACCGGAATGGAAACTTGGGTAATGCACTCCTCAGACTGAGCAATTTGATTCCTGAGTCGTTCTTGGCCCTATCGTGGCCAAAACGACTCAACCAAAAACTCACAACAACCCAAAATCATAGGGAAACCAACAGCGATTTCTCAACTGCGTGAGGAAACGAATGCAATCTTCGTTAAGGTGAATTCACATGCCTAGACCCAAAATCATGGATGAGAACAACACCTAGCAAAATCCCCAAAAACAAAATTCACACACAACCAAAATCGTGAACGTGAGGCAGCTCTCCCTGTTCTCTGCGTGGTGAAAAAATGAATAATGGAGGTCATGGTCTCTTCCTGCCCACGTGAGGGTGAATGAGATCCTTGGTGGAGTGTGCGTGTGGGCAAGGACTGGCAGTCCTCCCACACACCACTTCCCATGCAAAACGTTTTCCCAGGCAATAACTACCCCCAACTAACTCCAGGGAATTTAATTTGGTAGTTGACGGATTGATGGGTTCTCCTATAGACATGTGGCTTTTCCCTATTAGCCCAAAAGGTTAAATAATTCCCCCTCCTCATCCTTAGGAAAATCATGCCCCCATCTCTTTTAATGTTGCATAGACATAGTTGGTTATGGGTATTTAATTAAAATGCATATTTACATGATGCCAAATTATAGTGTGCCGAATAGCACGATATACCATCGGAAACTATTTTAATCATCAAAACTTAAAACATTAAATCGATGGTGGGGATTTTGCCCCTAGCTCCACACCACGATTAATTACAATATATACATCATATACATTTTAATGCAAACGGGGTCAAAACTGGGGTGTTACACCTAGACAACTCCTTGTGTATGTGTTAAAGAAACAAATCTAGCATCACCTTAGCAAGAGCGATGAACCAAAGAAACTCCAAGCATTGATCATCAAACCCATAAAAATTCCTTCCTCAAGAGGTGTGCATCACATCCAAAGATCCCTAGAAGGGTAGAAAAGTAACATAGTGTCTTTATCCCATAAGTTGTGTCTTTAATCAAATTATAAACTTAAAATTAAAAGAACATAACAATAAAATATAGCCTAAGGTAGGTTCAAGGTAGGCTACCTGACGTATTTGTATCCCCAGGTGCCAAAACACACTCAAATAAGTGAATCACTCTGAACAAAAGATTGGAGTGAGTTGCAGGGAGGTCGTTATAGCCCATCTAACCCCTAAAATGTTGTAAATTCCATCAACGCCTCCCTCAAAGCATGAAAACAGTCTGACATGGAGGATGTCTTCCTATGAGGAGAAAGGCCAGGGAGAGCAGGAACCACTGACTAAAGGGCCAGGAGGGTGTCTTAAGTGGTTTTGAAGGGAGATGAATGTATCACAGCTGAAGCAAAGGCCCCCAGAGCACATAAATAGGATATAGATCCATGTTACCCAGTGGTCAACCCTTAGAGGGCCCGGACACCAACCCCAAGTTTAAAAGCCCCAATAAAGTGCAGTCAACATTGCCATTAATCCATAGTACCCCTAAAGGATGACCAAAGGGACATTCCATGACCACCATTGCTAGATAACGCCCCTACTAGTCAAAAAACTTGGCCCTCTCTCCATGGGGTACAACTGAAGGTGCGTTGGGTACATGTGCAGCGTAACAAGAATATTGCAAATTATTGTTGGATACAACAGATTGACATTATTGGGCTTCTAGAAAATTCTCGTTCTTGCAGAAGATCATTATCATTCAAGAAATTAGGTATAGCAGATTCTTCAATTCAAAAGTCAGGAGTGTAACTTGTAAATGTTATTTGTTTGTAAGTTCTAATGCATGTTTGGTACTTACATGTGTGTTTTTTTACAGTACTAAAATTGAAGAAAAAGTCAAATTATATATTGTATATGGGTGCATTTTGGTCGAGACTGACACCCCACACATTTTAAATTCGAGTGTTGAGTCTTATTTGTAAAGTGTGGAGTTGCAAGAAGACCTATGAACTCTATGTAGATGAAGCATACATCCTCTTGTATATGAAGCATTTTCCTCTTCCCAGACTTCTCTTGCACATGACAGGGGGGACATTATGTCTGGATTCAAGTTTCGAAGCCTTCTTCTAATAACAAGTAGCCATGGTCTTCTTCAAGTAAGCCAAATCAAACAAGCCTGAGCTACAAATAGTTTGGGAGGCCAAATTCAGTGATGTAGCCACACAAATAGAAGAGAACCGTTCCCAGAGTACTCATGTGTTTTTAGTCTAGTGTTGGCACCTTGAGACTCTCCTCTCTTCTAGAGTACTCACGTGTTTTGTGTCTAGTTGTGACACCTTGAGACTCTCCTCTCACATTGTTCCTAAAAAGGAGGAAATGAAGACCCTCATAAACAAACAAGTGAGATCAAGAGAGATGAAACAAGCAAGCATGTAAAGAGCTATGTTCAATTGAGCTCTAGGGTTGGTGGTCATCCTAAAACCATCGGTGTCAAGAGCACATTCATTTAGCAAAATCCAATGCAAGCTTCTAGCTAACTTACTTGGAAAAATATTGTCAAGATGTAAATGTTTAGCAAGTGGTAGTTACTCACTTCTTGTTTCATCTCTCCAGATAATTCGTGGTCAGCCTAAAACCACCAATTAAGTAGAAGACTTCAACATCTTGTTGCTTCTACTAGAGAACCTTTGAGCCTTCATGCCAAGTTCCAGACAGAACCTCTGAGCCTCCGTTCCAAGTTCAATTGTTGGTGGTTAGCCTTAAACAACCCATATAGTAAAAATTTCCAGTTTTTGCTAGCACCATTGGTTGGTGGCCAGCCAAAACCACCCCTTCAAAGAGATCTTGTATTTAGTAAAAGATAGTGCAAGCTTCTGCTAACATGCTTGGCATAGACGGTTTGTCAATCCTTTGATTCGAATCTCTTATTTTTCTTGGACTCATATACAACCTTCACATTAAGGGGGGAATTGTTGGGAACCTAATCCTTAGGGAGGCACATTATCACATTATTGTATTATTTCTTCCCCATTCATGTGAGAAGAAGGCTAAGAATCATAAGTGAATGTGAAGAGTCATTTAGGAGTCCAAGAGACCACTTGGAATCTGAACTCAAAGGGTCATTTTTCATTGTATATGTGTACATTAATTAATGGGAAGATATAGCACTTTCACGCCTATCCTCCTTTGTCTATGTGGATTCTCTTCGTGTATTTGGTTTGTGCTCAGCCAATAATCTATTTTCCCATTTAGGGCACCTTACATTATCAATTACTATCAATTGAATATGTTTGGTTGTTTATATTTTGGTTTTCTTAAATAGTTTAGATTTTATATGTTTCCACCATAACGAAAATTGACTCATTTAGTGGACTATGTCATCCCGTTGTGCCCACTTGGATTACATAGATTGGGTCTGCAATCAAATGTGTAAACACGAAAGCACACTGTAAACAATCAAATGAATATATATGAAAGCACACTCTGAACAATTATGAGATATAATTTAGGAGGTCAATCAAGAAAATCATCCTTTTAGCCACCACTATCTTCATGAAAAATGTCCGCAAAGTCTCCTTCAATTTTGATTGAATGTATTTTATAGAAAACATTACATAGTGATCCGTCTAATTTGAAAATATATTACAGAACATGTTATTATACTTCAAATGTATGCACTTGACAAAAATAAATGTCTATCATCTCCTGCATTTTTTATAATATATCTTAATAAGTGTGTTCTATGCCATATTTTAATCAAATAAATTCATTCTATATAATATATAGTACTTTCCAAAGTTACAAACATTATTTTACTTAAATTTTAATCATTTTTATCTATAAAAAAAAAATCTTAAAATTTAAAGAGTATTGTTATGATTACATTTTCCTTTATGTCGATTTTCAAACATTAAAAGCTACTCTCTAATAGAAAAGGGCAATTTTAGTTTAATACAATACTTTGAATACCAGAATTAAAAAAATCTATGATATACAATATTAAGCTTTTTTTATATGTATAAGAATTTTTTTTAGATATATACTGTTTTTGTTATGATTTTATTTAATGATATTAATTGTTTTAAATTATTTTAATTTTTTATAATAATAAAAAAAATTATTTCAATTTTATTAGTAAAAAATACTTTTTCATTTTCTTTATTTTATCATATTTCAAAATAATTTTATTATGATTTTATTTAAATAATGTGAGATTTATTTTTTAAAATTTATGTAATATTTAATATTTTAAGAATATGGAGCATATATTAAAATGAATTATTATTAACTACTGTTAAATAAAAATTTCACAAAATCATTTGTGAACTTAATTTAATGATGATAATTAATGAACCAAATTCTAGAAATTCTATTAATTTTAAATCTGAATTCGTTAATGAAATTTTTCTAATAAAATCTATTTTAGGACAATTTTAATGTTTTTATTGCTCAAAATTTTTGAGGGAAGAGACATTTTTCTGTGCACAATTGTTTAAGTATATTCAAACAATAAATCACAATGTACCTATGGAAATTTATAGATGACTTAAATTACAATAAAAGGATATGTTGGTTCCTATAAATAGTTAAGATGAAGAGACGAGTAATTGGAATAAGTGCATTCAATACATTATGATGAAGAAGGTAGTTGGAAGAAGAAAGCAAAATGATAATAGAATTTATAGAGTTTGAAAGCACAAAAATAATAATCAAGACAGGTATCAACCTCATGAGCAAGATGCTCATGTTTTTCTAAGGGTGTTTGATGCATGAGCATCCTTGACCGATGAATTATTCTACATGTAAATCAAATTTTTCCAGTGTGTGGGAACTTTAAAAGAACTTCCAATTCAAATTTTAGAATATGAGCATGTCTACTTTGCATTGGGCATGCATTCAAAACTCTCCATATGCATTTTCATGGTAACATTGTTATAAGCATTTTAGACATATAATCATAATATAATAAAAAAGGTGTTTGTAGAGAATTGAATCTAAAACTCAAAGCATCTTTACAAACTTGATTTGATGATGTGCATTTCATAAAAATGTTAAAAATGATGTCAAATGGTTGTTTTACAAGCAAACTAAATGCATTTGAAAATGAATCAAGGAAACCTAAAACATGGATTTTGCAGGCAGCATGGAGAACTACTTACTTACACAGATAGTTTCCTAGTATCATGCATGAGGAACATGTAGCATACATTTTGGAAAGATCTCACAAAGTTTTTGTACGTTTTATGAAAAAAATATGTATCAAATTGGAAGTAGGGAAATGTAAAATGGTAGGGCATAATAAATGCAAAATAGATTTGATGCATTCAAATAGAGGCAAATTTGTAAATTATGAGATGAAAAATTTTACAGATTTTTTATCTATTTTTCAAATAGACAACTATACATATTTTGAGATGGATTTTTCTTTAGAAAACCTAATCTTACATTTTCTAAAAGAGAACTATCCGTATTTTGAGATGGACTTCTCTTTAGAAAACCTTAAACAGATTTGAACCGTGTTTTAACATTAGGCTTGAAATTTGAAAAATTAATGCAAATTTAGCAAATATCTTTTTATAAATCCTTTGAACATAAAGCATTGAATTTGAATAGCTAGATAGTTGAAAAGACAAAACTCAATAAGCACAAAGATAAGTATATAGTTTATAAATGAATAAAGGGGCATGGCTCTATTAATTTGGTTGTTGTAGTGTTGGATGTTGTGGGTTCCAATGATTCATGGATAGACATTGTGAATATAATGAGGCTTGGAAGTATCTGTAAAGATTTGTCATTGAAAGTGTTTTATGTAAATATTCATGTGATCTTGAATTTAGTAGCAAACTATGTGTGAAATGTTTGTTTTATTTAATATATTTGTAATGTAATGTCCCGGTTTTGACCCCGTCACAATAGATGTATATGATATATAAATTGTAAATGATCATGGTGTGGAGCTAAAGGCCAAGGCCCCACCGTTGATCGGTAATGATATGTTTTGGATTTAATTTGTCACCGATGGAATATCGGGGCATGCAGCATATGTTTTGAGTTTATCATCATGTAAATATGCATCATAATTAATTAATGGACACAACCAGCTACAGTCGCGGCAACTAAATCGAATGGGGCATGATTTCTAAGGATAAGGGGGGTGAAATATTTAACCTATGGGCCAATGGGGAAAAACCAAATGTCTATGAGAAAACCCATCAAACTATCAACTACCTTTCTTGTCTTTTTCCCCAAATCATTTATTTCTACCAGAATGTGGTTGAGTTAGTTATTGCATGGAATGGGAAGAGTATGGGCAACCAAATTCGAATTGGGCAGAGACCCATTTTTGAAAAACGTGTTCTGACTTCCTTGGCAAGGAAAATGCCCAAAAACGTATGCCATTCTGCTATGCATCCACGTTTTTCAGTTTCCTCACGTTTTGGAAGCAGCTGGAGTTTTTCCTGTGTCTTTCATTCACGTTTTTGGTTGCTGGCTTCATTTTTCCCATGGATGGGAGGTCGTTTTGATAGTACTGGGGATTGGGTTGTCTTCCTCACGTTTTTGGAGCTGCTGGTGCATTTTCCATTCACGTTTTTGGAAGTTCCATGTGTTTTTACCATTGCTGTGAAGAGCCATTCACGTTTTTGGTTGTCTCACTAACTAATGGTCTCACGCACAGACTATTTGGGGCGTTTTTCCCCTGCTGTGAGTTGTGTTCACTGATAAGCTTCAGGACTGTGTGTTTTCCCCATGTTGTGAGCCGTTTTGCTGTTACGTATGGGGCTGTGTAATTCGTTTTTATTGTTCAAGCTGTGTTAGCTAAATTGATTGCCTGAGTGCAATGGTTGGTCTTTGGACTGTGTGAGGAGTAAGAATTTTGGCTTGGTTGCTTGATAAACCTGGTGCTAAAAACCACACAGACAAAACTAGAGGGCTGGCCTTCTTCTCCATCACCCCTGAATAGCACTGGAAGGGAATGCAGGGCCTGAGGGACTGTGTAGCAGAGAAGGGACTGATTCCTTGTGTTGGGTGTGGATGGGTGTCTTAGAGGTCAGGCTAGTTTTGGTGTGGGTGTTCTTGGCTCTGTAATGAGCTCACCAGCTTAGCAATTTGCCTTCTCCAGCTCCTTAATGGCCTGATAAACCCAACTCTGTTGGCTTGGCTGTGTGTTTTGGACATCTTTGGCTATGTGTCAGCCTGCTAGTTCCCTTATTCCTTGGAGAATCATGCCCAGCTCGGGGGTGGCAGCGTTGTTGAGAGATTGATGAGCACGCTGGCCTATGGTTGGGTGGAACGTTGCAGCAACGTAGCTGGTTGCGGAGCAAAGCGTTCATAAGATAAGTGATCTTGTGTATTTTACCTCTGCAATTCTATATTTACTGTTAATAAAAATGAAATGAACATGTTGAATGAATGCTTGTCTAAATGCATGTTGATTCCGCTGTGCAAGGATAATTAATTATAGCTGTGCATAATCTACAATTGTAGTTGTGTATGTTAAATGAATTGCATTTAGGCATGTTATACTACCATGCATTCTCTCTTTCAGCATTTTGTTTTATGAAATTTTAAGCCGGTACATGTTCATGGACGGTTAGCCCGGTCTGATAGAGCAAGTAGATCGCGTCCTCTACGCCGGTCGGAGGCATGGGGACGTGACATGTAATTTTGTGGCAAGTTGTTTTAATTTCATTGTGTGACATTGATCACGGGTCCTCTAGGGTTTGCCTCGATATTGCTCATAGACCATAAGTTTCATGGCTATGTTTTTTTCTATTTATCTTAAATTGATCACTATATATTTTAATTAGCAAAGAAACTTAATTTCTCATTTGATTGATTTTGAACAATGTCTCTCCTTTGAAATCCCAATCAAAATTGTTCTAAAAAGTTTTTTCTTGAAACTCTAATTTTTTTTAATTTCTTTTGGCCCCTTTTTGAAATGATACAATTTTATGTATATGATTTGTTTGAAGTTTTGATTTACATATTAATAACAAAATGAACCAGATTAATTATATTAATCATTATGGTTCGTAAACTTGTATCATGCAAACCGAACTACAATAATACAAAACACAAATATATAAGAAAAAAATATGTAACATTTAATTGAGTGATGCAAACCAAACTACAATAATACAAAACACAAATATATAAGAAAAAAATATGTACCATTTAATTGAGTGATGGATGAGACAAATTAAATTGTGTTTGTTATATATGTCAAATACAATGTCTATCGAACCTTTTGATAGATTTAGGCTAGTAATAAATACTGATTATAACCTCATTACTATTGATAATGATTATAACCTCATTACTATTGATAGCGATTGTTTACGTCAATACATCATTGCAGAGAGGGTAATAATTTTCAATGATACTTTTTTTCCAATCAATGATACTTTTTTTCCAATTTACTCTGTGGGGGCAGGGGAATTGAAAGTGTTCATTTTTCCATGGGCAGGGGAATTGAAAGTGTTCATTTCCAATTTAAATATGCTTTTGATAATCATTAATCTATGTGGACGATGATAAATATCACCTTATATTATAGGTATTGTACAAGAAGCAAGAAGCATGAGGCTTTTTATGCACGCTGGTGCGAGTACGTTCGGCAAGCAGTACGACGACCCAGTGTACGCACTGTAACATCATCAAAATGGTACGACTAACATATGCATGTCACGTCGACGCTATAGCACTTCCATTACGGGATGGACCCCCTTTCTGTGCACACCGGCCCCCGGGTACATGTATTGGGCAGGATCCCAGCAGCTTCGCGGTAACATAGATGATGTTTATCGTCCACCATTCTATACAAAATGTACAAAGCATTCATCTGAACTTTCATTTCCTATGCAATGGAACCATAGTACCAAAAACAAATCATAGTATCACACGACAACCTTTTTGCAACAGAAGGAATATGTCGAGGATTTTACAAAATGAAAGGATATTTAGTCAGCGCTTGACGTGATATACATTTGCAGACCAGAATTAAATGATTGTATAAATTGACCAAAAATATTTTTACCATAAACTCTGATTGCTCTCTACTAGATTCGCCTTTGAAATGAACCCCGACAATTATTTTCTGTGGTGATTGGAATATGAATCTTGAAGTTTATTTCAATCTCATTATGATTGGGTTGACTATGTATAACAAAGGCATTCTGTAGGCTAAGAAAGCCGAAACCTCTTTATGGATTCGTAAATATGATGTAATACAAATCACAGGTATAGTTTCAACTTTCAAGAGACATAATCAGCCAGTAATCTCCTCTCACTCTCACTCTCACTCTCACTAATTGTTGGCCTACTGTCCTATTTTGTTCAAAATAATCTAAGGAACATCACTGATTCAAATCTCCAAACTGACAGTATTCACTGTTTTACAACGAACTAAGAATATCAGATTTACAGTAATCTACAAGGATGTGATTATACTTGCGAAAACAATTTCCACAGAAATCTGATCTTGCCATATCTTATCCGGATTCCAAAAAGGCATTCAATATATCAGGCTAGACATTAGTCCAGGCATACATTGCAACCACCAAGAATCTTCTAAATCAAAGTATCCAGAACCTACATCTTTGCACTTGAAACTTTTGGAAGCTTATATTACGAAGACCCAGGTCCTGCATTTCATAATGCTTTGTTTCCATTACCTGGTAAATTTGAGCCATTTTAGGTTTAATTCAACTCGCCTTGCAGCATCATAAATGCACCCTTCTATGGCTCAGCTAATTGCCGATTATTTTTCCCAGTCTGTTATCTGGAATTCATCTTCATTATCTAGGACTTCATCATAAAATAGTTCCAAAGCATTGGCATTACTATTACTGTGTTACATACCTTCGATATTCTAATGTAAATGATTCATATATAACCACTTCAGAAAAGTCGTTAACCACTACTTGGATTCAGTGGAGTAGTCCCAGTCAATCAAAACAACCTTCAATATAAATAAGGACCTCCACTCATGTAGACCAATGAGTCACGACTACAGCCATCACAAATAAATAACAATAAACGGAATCCCGGTGCACTCGCCATAGTGACAGAATCTTCTCTATATGGTACCATGAACCCAACAAAAACTATTCACCTTTGGTCATTTTAGTGGCTGAACAAATTGAATATCATTAATCTGTCCAAAGGGCACCCCAATTTGTGCAGATTTGCTGCTGCCCCGAAATCTATTGTCACCATCTTGACTCATGAATCAAATTATAAGACCATAGAACCTTGGCTGGAATGCCCCCATTACCTCCCATTGAAGTTGCAAAGAGGAGCCTCTAAAATCTGCATTCTTTATCACGGTCTCTTTTTCTTCTTCCTTGGTAGAAGAGTCTTTCTTCTGCAGATAAAACCAAGCAACTTTTTTCAAAAACATCAGCGGTGAGCATTCTTACCAAAATATTCATAATCTCCACCTGCATCATAGATATTATGTCATGGTTGATCCTTCACGGTGAATTATACCCTTGTAAAACTATATGTGGAAACGAAGGCACAAAGACATACTATAGTACCTGAGAAGAATATACATAACCCACTTCATGTAGAAACAAAGTCTTGGAAAACTTGAATATTCTGTTGTTTAGATAGAATTTTCCATATTTCCATCTTTAAAGCATCAAGTTTATCGGACAATTCTGTTGCCCAACGACGTGAAGTAACTTTCGAATCCAACTTTTGCCTTCGGGTGCTAAAATGAAAATTTGGTGTTGTACTAGATAGAAAATTCTCAAAATTTATCAACAGAACCTGACAAACTTCATATTCATATAACCTTTGCACATCTGATTTTTGTGAAGATAAGTCTCTCCAAGGACTGTTAAATGACCTGCAAATGCAACTCATGATCTATCAGCCTATCACTTCATAAATCAATATTATTTTTCAGTTATACACTCGAAGCCTTTGTTTGACAAATCTCTCTTCAATATTTATAAATTACCAATACACTAACAAATTTGAAATTTTGTGCCTGCTCTGTACAAAAACAACATGAACAGCATAATAATTCATCATCATTTCGTGGATGCATAGAAGAGCACAATAAAAATTAAAAACATAAAAAGTACTAACCAACGCCAGGAAGTGTTGGCCTCGACTGGACATGAAACCTCTGACAAAAGAAGAATCAACAGGCTCGAAAATGTGCCATGGGAAGAGGTTCCATCTGGTACAAAACCAAAACCATTTTTCTGAAGCAACTTAAGAATGCTAGATACAAAAAGCTTGCTACAAATTTCAACCCAAACAGAGCAATAGCATTATGAATATTTTTTAACTTACCAATGAGATCTGTGCCATCTAACAGCAAAAGCAAACAGATAGCAGCGACAACAGATGACAGCTCTCTGCAGTGCACTCCAACAAGCCTGTGAAGATATAGTATCAACTGGGCCAAACCCTTGTCAATCTCAGAATCTGGCTCCATTACAGAAAGGCACCTTGATGTCTTTAAATATTCAAGTAAAGAAAATAAGGATGACATGTTAGTTCTCTCTGGACAGTTGGCTGTCCTAGAAACCATTCCAAGGATGACAGATGCTACTAACCAACGCAGCAACTTCCCCATCAACACATCTTGACATTCTTGATCTTTCAGTGAATCCCACTGCCTGTCAACAGGAGTTTGTCCTTCAAAGTTTGAAAGGGAATGCATTTGCAAGGCACTAGAAACAGCCCACATCCCTAGTTTTAATAGCTTTAATTTATCCTGCAATTAATGAAGCAATTTAAAAGTTTGAAAAAAATAATGAAAATGCTGCACCCATACGAATTAAAATTTGAAAAACTCTTATTACAAATTTACAACACAACAGATGATCATATTTAATAATAGGTTTAATCAAGTTTGCCAAGAATCCCCAGGAGTTTTAGGAAAATTTCTACTTAATGACTACAAACCAATGTACATATCCGCAATTCAAATAAAATGCCATAAAATCATTATCAATAATGGACATAGATTACTTAACAACATCAAAAGGAAAGACGAAGCACCCAGTCTATGGTAAGTTGGTATTAAAATGTAGAAACTGCAGAACATATGGATCCAGATTCATGGTTCAATGCAATATGAATGGACTCAAGGAAATCAGGAATAAGTCACATGAATAAGTTAACATTATTGTTAGGCTGCCAACATTAGGCAGGCAATCAAATACTAAACAAGACAGAATACTAGGCATGAATCCACACTTTCTCATTAAGCATATGCACATATTTATACAATGTGATGACCCTTCGATTCGTATTCTCAAGGCGTCTCTTGGACTCCTCATGACCTTTTCTATTCACCTATGACAATTGATGTGAACAGTTGCCTAACCCTAAAAATTAGGTTTGCAACAATCCACCCCTTAATCCGAAGGGGTGTATATGTGTCCAAGGAAAGAGAGCTGAATAACTAGAAATGGAAAGCTGCCAAAGGTTGAACATCTCCAACTTGACAATCCGAATTTGCCAAGCAAGCTAGCAAAAGCTGACATCTGCTAAATATAAATGCTCTCTGAATTGGTGTTTTTGGATGACCACAAACCAAAAGGGATGGCATAAGTTGATGTCTTCTACTAAGTGGGTGGTTTAAGGCTGACCACAAACTATCGAACTTGGCGACAACTCCGTTTCTCGCTCAAAGGTTCTTTCTGGAACTTGATACAAAGGCTCTGCGGTTCCTCTAAAAATGGTGGTTTGGGGACCACCATCTGATGGGGAGTAAAAGCTGAAGTCTTCTAAAAAATGGATGGGTGGTTTTAGGCTGACCACAAACTCTGTAGCTCAGTGGAACATGGCTCTGACTCTAGATCAGGGTCGCTTGTTCTCGCTCACTTGTTTTTTACGGTCTATCATTCCCCCTGTCAGGAACAAGGTGAGGAGAAGATCGTTCATGGTGGTTAAGAGTATCAAAACTAGACATAAAATACCACAATCTAATGAATGCTCTGGAGCATGACTCTCGTTCTGTCTTATGGCTACAGCTCTGAATCTGGCATCTGAATCTAGTTGTGGTTCAGGCTTGCTTGTTTCAGCTCGCTTGAAGAAGGTCGTGAGTGCTTGTTGACAGATTGATAAGGCTTCGAAACTTGAAGCCAGACTATCGATTCATGATGCTCCCCCTGTCAGGTACAAGATGAGAAGCAGGAAAATTTTCTGCTGAAAGTTGTGTCAGAACTTGAGACTTGGTTCTGCGATATGAACGATATATTTTCTTGGTTGTTGTTGACCATTCCCAAGAAGCCATCCACCCATAGTGAATCTTCTCTCTTGCAGGTTTCTTCAATGTCGAGCATCAATATGAAGAATGGTTATGCCTCCTGCAATGCTGACAAGGATGGAGATCAAAGCAGTGCTCTTCCATGTGGCCAATTCGCCAACAATGTTGGCACTGATGTTTAGCAAGAACAGGTGAAGATGACTTGGCTTGAAGCAATCCCAACTCTGAAACTAGATTGGTCTGGAATAATCTGGAATATGAAAGGTCACATCCTTGTCATATCCAATGCATGTTTTGTGTTTGTTGATCCTGATTTCTTCCCAATGTCTGAAGATGGACTTGGAAAGATTATCCTGAACATGAGGGCCTTCATCTTCTGACATTATTTCACTGTCTTGGTTGTGCGCTAGTAGCGGATAGCAATCATCTTCATATTCAAAGAGAGGATTGTTCTAAACAAGAACTAGCTCAGAATGTTGATTCCTTTGCTGTACATCATCCTCTTTGGTTTTCCAATCCTGCAAATGAATGATAATAGTTGGAGAGTTTCTTTGTTGATTGCGATTGAATCGCCTGCAACAATAAGCATTAGAGTGTTCAATAACTCTAATATTTCTTCAGTTTGAGACATTATGAGGACTGTGTGAGGCCTCCTTGTGCAAGTAATTGACTCAATCAACAAAGTGAGGGCTTCTTGCAACTCTACCTTATACAAATATACTCAACAATTGAATTTTCAAACTCAGTAGTTGGAGGGTGTCGGCTTCTACCGAAAATGTACCCAAGTACAAACAAATCACATGAAACAATTGCAAGTGCAAAAATTACAATTTGCAGGTTACAAAGTGGAATGTGAAGCCGGATTTGTCTTCATTGTTCAAAGAGGAATCCTTTACCTCTATTGTCACAGATATGGCTTTGGACTTGAATGCTCTGACAATTCTTTGTTGTGGTGCCAAGGTCACCAATGTCTTCTGCAGCACTATTTTCACAATAATTTGTAGGGAAATATTTGCAACACACTCTTCAATGCACTATATCAACTGAAACAAGTTCAAATGTTTTTAAATATTTTATGTTGTGCAATTAATTATGGAGGGAAAAAGTGCATTGATTCTCATGATTCATCCATTGATCTTAGAACAAAAAATTCAATGTGGGCCCTTGATCTTGTGTCCTTTCAACTACCCTAGGAGAGAACAAAAAGGCAAAGAGAGCATTCAGAAGGCACTTCATTCATTTTCATCCATGAGCATTGGAGAGTCGACTTTCTTGAGAAGAGAAGGACGAGTTGAGAGAGAGAAGCTGGGCACGAATCCCTAGGCAAGTCACAGGAGTTGAGCAGCACAAAAATAGAGGTAATAAGCACCAGCACACAGTCCAATACAGTTGGCAAGATTTTCAAGAGCAGGTACAGCATTAAATGCAGACCATACAGCACATTCCTGTAACTGTTGGGCACAAATTTCGAGACTGAGAAAGGCACAAAATTCAAGGTAATTAAATGCTGGATCAGTGGCACGAGAACCAAGAATAACAGACCATACTGAGCACGAGTTTAGAGGAGGAAACAGTACAGGAACAGACAGTCCATACGGTACCTTCAGCATGCATTTCAAGGCAGTTGTGGCACGGAAATCGAGGATGTTTTGGCACTGTTTTTAAAAGATGGAAAGTGGTCTCTGTGGGTTGAGATAAGTAGTGTTTAATGTGCATTTATACTGCTGTACATTTTATTGAAGAAAATCAAATAATCTCTCTCACAGGTTTTCCCCATTGGAGTTTTTCTTGGGCTAATTGGCCAAATATTACTCAGTCTGATTTTTTGTGTGAGGCCGAGTTTAATTTCAGCTCATTTAAAATTGTAAATTTTCCAGTGTTTCAAGCTTCAGAATGGTTTATGAGTGAAAACTTCATTTGCAACAGTCATTAAATGAATGGGGTTGGGCATTAAACCATTGTTCTGAAACTAAACTTGAAACCAGGTTGGGAAAGCAGTGAAATTTTTACAGAAGTGGATGAAGCAAGGCCTCAAAAGGAGATATCACCAACAAATGAACATCCAGAAGATAACCCTTTTTCAATTTCAGATCCTGACTTTTCTCTTTGGCAAACTCAAAAAAAAAAAGTTTACATGGCTATTGCACTTCACAATAATAAACATGCATTTTCCTCTCTATCACACCATCGCACTTTGCAGAAATAACATGCATTTTCTTCTCTATTACACTATTGCACTTTGTCAGAAATAAACATGCATTTCCCATCTAATGAACCATCACAGTTGATCCAGCATTCGAAGTAAAAGTGTAAAACTAGAACATGAATGCATCCCATACCAAAAACCAGCTAAACTTGCAATGGAAGGCACTTTATTGCCTTTCAAAACATTCTAGAAAACTGGTATTCTAGAATCACAAGCAAGTAAGCAAACTTAATCAAATAATAATATCATAAGTAATATCCGCTCTCAAAAATGCATAAGAGTGATGATGTATTAATGATATGGGTGACATGGGTTAAATGATAAATCATAACTTTTTAATCTGGCATTGGATCTCCTTGTTCTCTAGAAGAGAGCATTTGTATGTTGGGTTGTTAGTATAGGGACATGGTATCAAATCAATTGCATTCCTTACCTGACAGAGAGGTAACCCTAAGTGAGGTGAAGATATCTTTGTATTCTTCGCCACCATCGTTATCCAGCTACTTCTATTATTTAGAGAGACCCCGAGGCCTTGGTGGTCACGACAATCTTCCATTTTCCTTTTGAACGAACCATGAAAATGACAAATCTCCTAGTTTATAAGATTACCTTCTTTCACTACTTAGCTGTGATTAGAGAGACTATGTTAGCGGAGGCTACCTATGGTATTCTATAGATCGAGATAACCTCCCAAAGTAATAACAACACTACGAGGCACAAACTCATCAAAAATATAAAGCTTCCACATATATGGTTGTCTACAAGAACATCACGAAATTAAGGCGACCCAAATGACTATCTGATAAGTCTTAGTCTAGAAAACATGTATTATAGTTGTACTTTAGTACACTTTTGTATTCTAGTACTTTCTCTTTTATTCTTTTGGGTGACTTGCTCCGTAAGGCTCCTACAACTTTCTGTTGCATCTTTCAAGATGACATTTTCTGAGTGGACTCAACTGGGCTCATCACCTACGAGGACTTTGTCGTGCACTAGGAATGTAGTAGCACAATTATGCGACACTAGTCATTTCCACTTAAACTAAAAAAATAATTAAAAACACAAAAATTGGGGGAAAGTAGGGTATGATGAGGAAGCTGTCAATAAGTGTCACCCTTGAACATTGCACCTGTTTGGGGTTGTCTTCTTATGGAGTGGTTGTCAGTATAACTTTGAAGGTCACCATATTACATTGAGTCCATTTCTCCTCCACTGTGTCATTCATCAATTCACATGGATTCATGCTTCGATCACTTCATATATCATCGCACTGTGCCATTAATCATTGTTGCAACAGTTGCTGCCCTGGTCATTACTGCCCTGACTTGTGTTTAACCTCCCCTATAATAATGCTTTTACTTACTAAAATAATAGGAGAATAATTATCTCCACCACATAATAATAAGATTACATTACGGGTTCTTTTCGCAGGGAACATCCTACAAGCAACAAAGAGCACAGTGTGAATATAGAGTTTACAAGAAGTAATGGGGGTGGTTGGCCTCGTGGGGCTTGTCTCGTGGGGATTTCTTTTTGATTTGAGAGGGCAAGAAAAAGTGTCACAAGTCAAAGGGATCCTTTTCGATAGGAGATAGATGGTGTGTTGAGTGTGACCCATGTTGCCACCTAATTCTTACGTCCGGTCACGTGGCAAAAATCTTCAAGCCACTGGATGCAACCTTGGGAATGGGTAAATTTTTGGGTTTGGCCCAATAAGACAAGCTCTCTTGAAATGAGTGTTAAAGCAGCTTTACCAAGTATCCAACAAGGAAAGGCATAACATGCTTGGAGTAGCCCCCTAACTCTATGATAGTCACCTTTTGCGACCTCTCGATTTGTCAAGAACATGCTTATGTGGATTTTCCTATTAATTTAGTTGTTCGTATCTATTTCTGGTACAACCAACTGATCAAACAAGCTGCAGTGGTGTAGAGCATACAAGGAAGGAGCCTTTGTTAATTTTATTAAAACTAAAATATGATCTTGTTTACAAAACTTACGGTTGAGAATCTCATTCCCCTTTCGAGTAACTCGGGAATACACAACCAAGTTAATTTTATTGCTAAAAGAAAAAAACAACAAAATGGAAAGAACAAAAATGAAAATTGTTTTCTAATTAATCCTACCATGAATCTCTTTCCGTTTACTCAAGCAAGCTCTTTCGGGTGACACCGTAACTCGAGAAAGCATGGGGTAAGTAGTTCTTTTATTTCAATCAAATAAAAGCAGCGAAACTAAAAAATAAACTACTCTAACAAGCACACTACACAGATCCCCAAATGGGGATTGGGAGAAGACTTAACACAACCTTCCAAATCTCTTTGTTTATTTGAGTTACTACAATCACTTTGAAATAAATCTTTTTGGGACACCCGTGATCTTTATAATTTAGATCAACGGATTTAAAAGTTTTCTCTGAAAAAGTGAATGGAGAGAAGGGGGATGAAATGAAGGAGTAAGTATCGAGTCTTTGGTTCACTTGAAACTTCAAATTTTGAGCAGCATGCCTCTCTATCTGTTCATCAAAAGACAAAAATACAACCAACGGGTTTATTAGAAAATGCTCCCAATCACTTTAGAGTGTTTCGGAAAATACCAATGTTCCACGAAGTTTCCGAGGCAGGGGAGCGTGGGAGTGGGGAAATGCACAAAGGGGGACATGTGGAAGCTACCCCAAATTTTAGGGAAATTTCGGGGAAACATGGGGACGTCGGAGTCATAAAAATTAATTTAAAATATAAAAATGATAAATCCCAACAGTAACTATTACCATGCAAAAAGTAAACTAAAATTTTAGGGAAATTTCGGGGAAACATGGGGAAGTCGGAGTCATAAAAATTAATTTAAAATATAAAAATGATAAATCCCAACAGTAACTATTACCATGCAAAAAGTAAACTAAAAACTAAAGACATCATTATGGGGTGTACATCTATTAGTTATTACCATATCAAATTTCAAATTTGTAAATGATATTGAACTATGTTTACTATACCCATGTAAAAACTAAATATCATAATTATCATTATGCAATGTATATCTAAATTCAAATTTCAAATTTGTAAAAGATAATGCAACAAATGTTGAAGTCTGAAATAGTCAAATAGATACTGAACAATGAACACAGAGAAGTTAGAACTTAGAATAGTGATGACTGCTCCAAGTTTAGTTGCAATATGATTATGAAATGAAATTGTGAGAGGGTAGCGTTTAGGAAGGTCTTAGACTCTTAGGTTAGTCTAGGATTTAATTTAATTTTCATTTAATTATGTTTTAATTTTTTTAACATTTTTTTAATATTTTAATTTGCATTTATTTTTATTGTGAGAGATGAAAATATGGGGGGGACGCCTAGAAGCCCCCCCAGGGGGAGACACATTCTGCATTTGGGGAAACGTATTTCCCCGAGTTTCCCCCAAAAGGGGGATGTGGGGAAACGTTTCCCCAGGAGTTTCCCTGTCCCAGAAGTGTGGGGGAGCGAGGGGGCGCGTTCCCCACCCTAGGGGACGCGTCCTCGTGGAACACTGGAAAATACTACAAAAAAGATTGCAAAAATTTCTAAGTTAAACTACTTCAAAGAAATGACAAAATAACTCAAAAGGACAAGTTTTTTGAGAATCTTGGCTCACTTTTAGGGAAGCCAATAGAAAGCACTTTTTACTTTGCCAATTTTAACCTTTAAATACCCAAAGAATAAACTTTCATCTTAGCCTTTAGATCTAACAAAAAGACAACTAAGGAATAAAGGATCTCTATACTAGATCTAGCTTGCAAATAATACTTCCTTATAACATAACTAGAATCTACTAGCGTTGCAAAAGGAAACTAGATCTAATTATAATTTTCACTTCAATATGATAGATCTAATTCAACTTGCAATCTAAAATGGTAACCAAATAAAATGAATTCATGAGGAGCAAGAGAAGCTCAGCATGGATCTTCGAGCAAAAACGACTCTGAAAGTTTCGACGTGTGGGACATCGAGGGATTGATCTTAAGAAAAAGACTTGAAAGAACAAAAGCAAGCAAGCTCTTTGCTTATTCAAATCAAGTAACCTGCAACTAGCAACATACTCGCACACAACCCATTAAATCTAGAAATGAAACAAGATAGAAACCAAGAGAATATGAGCATAAGCAAATGAAACATATAAATCTCGAATCTCTAACTTATTACAAATAAAAGATTAACTAAATCAAGCAGTTTTAGTAATCCTGCCTACAAAATTGATACCAATCCTACCAGTAGGCTAGATCTTCATAAAGTAAATGCACAAAGACTAAATACAGATTACCTCATGAAACCAAGATAATGCATCTATTCATTTGATAGCATCAAACAACATGGACCTCCAAAGCCTCTTTTATCCTCATTAACAACAAGATAGAACCATTACAATAGCGAGCATCTACTCCCAAAGCCCTAACATCTCGAATCTCTAACTTATTACAAATAAAAGATTAACTAAATCAAACAAGTTTTAGTAATCCTTCCTACAAAATTGATACCAATCTTCCCAGTAGGCTAGATCTTCATAAAGTAAATGCACAAAGACTAAATACAAATTACCTCATGAAATCGAGATAATGCATCTATTCATTTGATAGCATCAAACAACATGGACCTCCAAAGTCTCTTTTATTCTCATTAACAACAAGATAGAACCAATACAATAGCGAGCATCTGCTCCCAAAGCCCTAACTAGTCTGAAAGGGAGAGATGCATGCTTTATTTATAACATGAATGGCCCATGAGGGGCACATCCACTACTGGCAGATAAAGAGCGAGTTCCTGAGTTGATTGAGGGATTCGCTTGAGATGGAGTGTAGTGGAACTAGAGAGGTAGGCGCCACCTCTCAAGAGGTGCACCACCTCTCCAACGGAGTGTCCACCAAACCACCGGCAAAATGACACATAGCAAAGACGTGAGGCCCACAAGAGAGGGCGCATCACCCAATACGTGGGCACTTACCACCTCTCAAAAATCCATTAAATGTGATGCCTTCTTCATGGAGATAACTCGCTTTCTCTTAAGGAAGCCAAGGCAACTAATTTCAATCAAATTGGACAAGAATCCATTGATTTAGGAATTTATGACTTTCTCTCCATTTTTTATTTTTTCTATTTTTTAATTGACTTTCTTGATTTTTTGGAGATTCCTGACTTAAGTGATAAATTTATCACTTAAAACTTACGAAAAGTAGGTCTACAGGTAAAATGGGTGCTCTGAGTTAGAAAATGAGCACCCCCATGGAAAAATCCGACTCATAACCACACTTTTATTACATTTATAATTTCTGCAACTAAACTATTAAAAAATAGCCTAAGTTTACAGGAAAAATTATTTTTCACAAAACTTAAAACAAAACCTAGGGGGGACCTAGCACATGTCCATATGACTCAATAATAATGTCTAACACATTTATATACATAGACACGTAAACTTTAATAACCTCCCAGGGTTTAACCACCAAGATGACCATTCCAGCTTTGGAGCAAGTGAAAATCTTGAAAATTATAAGTCGTTTATTCAACAACATATAATTAACCAGTGTTCCACCAAGTTTTCGGGACGCGGGAACATGGGAGCGAGGAAATGCACATTGGGGTTGTGTGAAGACACCCCAAAATTTTGGGGTATTTTGGGGGACGAGGGGGCGGGGCGTCAGGGTCCCTAACATAGGGGGGTCGATCTCTAAAATTGTAAAAAAATAGAAAAAAATAAAAATATGAACCTCAACATATAAACATATCAATTCCTCATCCCATCACCATTTGCATACTAGCATTCTTATGTTCCTGAAGAGTAAATGCTTTTTTTAATAGATTTTTGTTTTTAAGTAAAATAAAATAAAATTCGAGGGTGGTGGGGTCGTGTGGGAGCGCCCCCCAATCTAGGAACCTCCTAGACCTACGTTTCCTAACGTTTCTTAGAAAGGGGGGCACTGGGAAACGTTTCCCATGGAGCCTCCTAGCCCTTGGGGCATGGGAAACGTAGAGGCGAGCCCCCGACCCTTAGGGAAGCGTCCCCGTGGAACATTGTAATTAACAAGGAAAAAAGACCTTGGAATACGTAAATTGATGTTTAAGTCCTAAGAAGCCAAGTTCTTTACAAAAAACCCATGCTAGCACATTTTTTACAATCTCCCCACAGGTTATGAACATGTGGTAAAAAAGTGAAAAAAAGGCCTTGGAAGGCCTGAATGGACTTCTAAACTCTAAATTTGAACAAGTACTAGTTCATTTTTGCGGCTGACTTGAAATTCCAACTGAGTGCAACTTAAGTGGTAATATTTGGCTCCAACTACGAGACATGTACTCGATCTGGTCTTTAGGCAAGGCAAGGAGAGCATGCGAGAACCATAGAATCTCTGGTTTTAATAATTTATAAACACATCTCAACTTGACAAGCCAACCTTACTAGCACAAAATCTTGTAAAAAAACAATGAACCATAAGTTGCATTATTGGGAAGTGAAGCGAAAATTTAACTAACATAAAAGATTATTATTCGTAAGAGTAGGAAATGTTAAGTGAAATGAAAAATCCAATGTAACCACTTTAACATTTTATCAAAATTTAAATCGTTTCCCTTGTGTTTGGTTACCAACCAAAACAAGAATATATTTATTAGAAAGTGCAAACCTACGTGGATATTCAGGATGGGCAGGCTAGATGGGAAATCGTAGGCATGTAGAACTTCATCATATTGTTTCCCAAACTGGCATGTGCTTCTGCAGGCTTCTTCTATCCAAGCTTGGATAGGACTAATCTACCTATCTATATGATGAAGTAGATCACAAACTACATCATGCATATCAAAAAGGCTTGTCGGATGATAACTCTCTATGTAAGAATAAACTTTCATCTTAGATTCTTAGCCTTTAGATCTAACAAGAAGACAACTAAAGAATGAAGGATCTCTATACTAGATCTAGCTTGCAAATAATACTTCCTTGTAACACAGCTAGAATCTACTTACGTTGCAAAAGGAAACTAAATCTAATTATGATTTTCACTTCAAAATGATAGATCTAATTCAACTTGCAATTTAAAATAAACTTTCATCTTAGATTCTTAGCCTTTAGATCTAACAAGAAGACAACTAAAGAATGAAGGATCTCTATACTAGATCTAGCTTGCAAATAATACTTCCTTGTAACACAGCTAGAATCTACTTACGTTGCAAAAGGAAAACTAAATCTAATTATGATTTTCACTTCAAAATGATAGATCTAATTCAACTTGCAATTTAAAATGGTAACCAAATAAAATGAATTTATGAAGAGAAAGAGAAGATCAGCGTAGATCTTCAAGCAAAGAAGACTTTGAAAGTTTCAACGTGTGGGACACCGAAGGCTTGATCTTTTGAAAGAGACTTGAAAGAACAAGTGCAAGCAAGCTCTTTGCTTCTTCAAATCAAGTAACCTACAACTAGCAACATACTTGCACACAAACCATTAAATCTAGGAATGAAACAAGATAGAAACCAAGAGAATATGAACATAAGAAAATGAAACATAAAAATCTTGAATCTCTAACTTATTACAAATAAAAGATTAACTAAATTAAGCAACTTTTAGTAATCCTTCTTACAAAATTGATACCAATCCTATAAGTAGGCTAGATCTTCATAAAGTAAATGCACAAAGACTAAATACAGATTACCTTATGAAACCGAGATAATGCATCCATTCATGTGATAGCATCACACAACATGGACCTCCAAAATCTCTTTTATTCTCACTAACAAAACGATGGAACCATTGCAATAGCCAGCATCTACTCCCAAATGATGCATGCTTTATTTATAAACTGAATGGCCCATGAGGGGTCATCCACTATTGGCAGATAGAGGGCGAGTTCCTGAGTTGATTGAGGGATTCACTTGAGATGGAATGTAGTGGAACTAGAAAGGGTAGACGCCACCACTCAAAGAGGTGCGCCACCTCTCCAATGGAGTGTCCACCAAACCACGCGCAAAATGACACATAGCCAAGACATGAGGCCCACAAGAGAGGGCGCATCACCCAAGACGTGGACACTCGCCATCTCTCAAAAATCCATTAAATGTGACTGTAATACCTCGGTTTTGACCCCATGGTATTTTGATTGTACATGATGTAAATATTGTATGGAATCATGGCAAGAAGCTCAAGGCCAAGGCCCTGCCATTGATTGATGTTTTGTGTATAGGTGATCAAGGTTGATGCCTATGGTTCATTGTGCTAAGTCAGGCACAGTATATATTTTTGGATATCATGTAAATATGCAATTAATAAATACCACAGCTAGCTATGCATTCCAACGTGAAAGAGATGGGGGCATGAATCCACAAGGGATAGGGTGGGGAGTTAGTCAAACCCCCTGAGCCAATAAGGTGTGACCAAATGTCAATGGGAAACCCATGAACCCTCAGCTACCTTTTGTCCCCTGCACTCAATCATTAATTCCTTCCAAAAGTTGGTTGAGGTAGTTAATGCCTTGGGCAGAGCAAGGCATGGCAGTCTAATTGTGTGTTTGAGCAAACCTGCAAGTCTGCAGCCTGGAAAGCCACGTTCTTGCTTCTGAAGCAAGCAATCATGGGGATGCAAGCCCATTCCCTCATCCCTAAGCCTCGTTGAACGTTGGGTCATGTTATTCTATTCCATTCGGGTTCATTCACGTTGTTCATGGATCCTGCTTGCAGAGTCGTGTTCTATTTTGTGCCAGCTTACAAAAACCGAACCGATCGACCCTGAAAACCAGACCCGAACCGGAACCGGACCAAAACCGGGAAAAATACTGGATCACAAAACCAGTCCACCAAAATACAAAAACTTCTTAAATTTTGAAAAATTATATATATATTCATGTGCAACCATGTGAATCCAAACCATTATACACAAATTTGCAAAAAGTGCTCTTGGTATGTGCCATACTGAGCATATTTCACCATAG